>CAAKHF010016652.1:16689-33428 GCA_901007745.1 Hippocampus kuda
TTTTTCCCCCCCCCCCCAGTGTATTCTCTATCGCTTCATTGTACTATCGTGAAATTGTCACAGGCAGATTAGGACAATATTGTGCTGAATCAGTGATGCTCACGTTGCAAACAGACAAAACTGTTTACCCGAGAACTTGTCTTCTGTTTCCGCAGGAGATCAAAGACACAGTGGATGGACAGCGGATTTTGGAGAAGAAAGGAAGTGCGGCGGTGAGCTTTTCTGTTGGCGTGAGCACGGGCGCGCTCGTGCGTCTGATAAGACGGATGAGAGAAAGCCAAAAGCGTCACACAAAAAAAAGTATTTGCAGATACATGCTTTTGTTTGGACTGCGATGATACAATGCATCTTCACAGCGCTTGACTTTTTCCGCGTTTTGTTGTGACAGGCTTATTCCAAAATTGAATACATGCATTTATTTCCCTTTTAATTCGACCCGTAGACGAACACCCATTCACACTCACAATCACACCGAAGGAACGATTTCGTGTGTGGAATTAACCTACCGTACATGTTTTGGGAATGTGGGAGGAACTTCAAAATGGCGCCGCGTGAGTGGCTGCCTTTCCAGCATCTTCTATATTTTGTTGTTCTACTTCTTCCTTTCATAACTTTGCTGCTGTGAAATGGGAATTTCTCCATTGCGAGACTAATAAAGGTTATCTTATCTTATCTTAAAATCTGACATATTCCAATTTAGGATGGGGCTGTGTGAAAAAAGTGAAGCGCTGTGACTACTTTCTGGATCTTAATTATTTGCGTGTGTGGAATGTATTTTATTTCACAGATCAATGCCATTGGTTTTTCATCATGTCGGCTGTGATTTTCAGACATTACAGTCGAACCTGGAGGGACAGAGCAAATCTGTACCTTATGACGGCAGTGCGTTGAAACCAGGTCCAATAAATACTGTAGGAATGTGAATAGATGTCAGAACATGAACACGTCATACAGTAGAAACGTGTATGAAGTTGCAGCAAAAAAAAAAAAAAAAAAGTCAACATTTGCAGATTTGTTTTAATATGTGCGTGTGTGCGTTTGTAGTTGAAGGACTTAAAGAGACAGTTGCAGCTGGAAAGGAAGCGAGCAGACAAACTGCAAGAGAGACTTCAAGAAATCCTAACCAACAGCAAGAGCAGAACAGGTACCACTCTGAGCACCTCGCAATCGCTTCATTAAAGCCGCAAGCGGCAAGCAGCAAGCAGCGGGGCCCTCACGCCTCCTCTTCTACAACAAATCCTTGAAATGATGTCGGAACGTTGACATCGTCGTGCTGCGCCAACATTGTCTGATGGCTGCAGACAAAAATCTTCTGATCGGGGCTCATTTGGGGCAATTCCTTGACTTTGTCCAAAATGGTCTCTTCAGACCCAGATGACCAACTTTCTGTTCAGGTTCTTGCGTGGGTCTTTCAGAGTTTTTGGTGCATCTCGTTATGACGGACACATGTGACCCGTCAAACTGGTTTTTTTTTTTTTTTCTTGTATTAGGGCACTCCTGAGTGAGCTTTGTGGACTTGTGTTTGGGGACCCCTGAAGTACGTACTTCTCGCCAGAGTACATGCGTTTTCAGGCTAGTGTAGACCCCAAAGAGAGAGGATGCAGTTAGTGAAGTTTGTCTGTGTGTGTGTGTGTGTGTGTGTGTGTGTTGGGGGTGTGTGTGTGTGTGTGTGTGTGTGTTAGGAAAAGTTAGGAAAGAATCCAAAAGGTCAGCAGGATCATGTCAACTCGTTCTGCCTCATTCTGTAACCTTCTCCTAAATATTTGATAGAGCGCTTTGATTCCCTCTGCTACACACACACACACACACACACACACACACACACACACACACACACACACACACACACACACACACACAAAGAGTACCATGTATAATCTATAAGGACAGTTAAATATTAAAGAGCATTTCTGGACATTGGATAAAGCTGATGAGCAGAAATCTGAAGTAGGTCCAACCAATATGAAGTTTTTGTTTTTTTAGGGTGATGCTGATTTCAATATTTGAAAGAATTAGATTCCAATAGCCGATTAATTGGCGGATTCATTTCAACACTTTGTTTTTGTTGTTGTTGTTGTTGTTTTGGTCAACCACAGGGGTAATTTGAATGTTTTACAGTACTTTTATCTTACCATTCTATTTGTTTGACTTTATCCCAGAGAGATAAATCTGCAAACAATTGGCCGATTTTGGCAGCTTGTAATCAGAGGGGCCCCTTCCGTGACTGCTTCCAAGGGGGCGTCTCTCTGTTGTGAAAGGAGCACGTCCTTGTACAAGAGGGGAATCTCGGTGTGTGTGTGTATGCCTTTTAAGGGGCCGGTCTTAGTCTTAAAGGGGTGTGTCCTCATCCGAAATGCCACTCTTTTCGAAATTTGCTTTTCCCTGGCCAAGATTTTTTCTTTGTGGGCTTTGCCTTCAGACGGGCATGTTCCAACCGAGAAAAAAAAAGGAGGCGTTGAGGGGGCCTTTGTGTGCTGACTCCAGAGTACAGAAAAGCCCTCAGCATTGGCAAAGTCACCTACTGGCCAATTTCCAAAACCTTTGGCCGGAAAATGCACTTATTGCTGCATCGTGGGATATTTTCCCCTCTGTCTGCCATGCTCTTAAGATGGCGCCCTGCTGCGATGCTCCTTTCAAGAAGAAGGTAATGAAGGCAATAAAAGGCCTTCCTCTTCCCGCAGGTTTGGAGGAGCTGGTCTTGTCTGAGATCAACAGTCCCAGTCGCACTCAGCAGACGGGAGACTCGTCCTCGGTCTCGTCCTTCTCCTACCGAGACATGATGAAGGAGAGCCAGAGCGGCGGTCAGAACAAGGTGGACGGCGGCCGGCCCCGACTCGCGTTTGGCGGCGCCGGAGCCGCGGGTGTAACTCTCCCTCTGTCGTCGTCACCAGTCGGGAGGAGGAAGTCCTCAGTGTCAGCGTGCCGCCGAGCTGTCCGACGACGAGCTGGGCGAACTGTTCCAGAGGCTCGCCGAGGTCCAGCAGGAGAAGTGGATGCTGGAGGAGAAGGTCCGTTTCGCCACTAACTCGTTTCATGCCAGCTCCAATCGAGAGCCATTTTTAACCATTTTGACCCATTTTTGAAGGCCTACAGAAAATTGAGTTCTGGAGCTAGATCAGCACCAAAACCTAGCAAAAGAAAGCTTTAAGCCTCTTTTGTCTCTGGAAAATCTTCTGCCGCCCATTTTTTTTTTTTCCACATCCCCATCCAATGTCGAGGTCCAAATTTGCTTGTCTGTCCGCCATCGGTGGCCTCCTCTCATTGGGCGCCGGCCCTGTCACATGACTACTGCCATGCGATTGACAGGTCAAACATTTGGAGGTGAGCTGCTCGTCCATGGCAGAAGACATCTGCAGGAAGAGCGCCATCATCGAGACTTACGTCATGGACAGCCGCATAGGTGACCGCAGGCCGACACGCGCGCAGACAATCGCGGTTGAAATGCCCACGAAAAATGCTTCATTTGAATATTCACCTTTCATTTCTCATGAATTATAACGAACCCGTTGATTCTTTAACAAAATAATTCATATTCTATTATTTCCAAAAGATCAATCTACTCATGATAGATTGTAATGGTGTCAATTACCGGTATTTAATTTTTAAACATTGTTGTTTGTTCCTAATACTTTAATTTTATTCTTTATTTCAAGGTTTTAAAGCTGTTTATCTTTCGTTATTGTTCAAAAATCAACAAACCAAAGCAATGATTTGACAAATGAAAAAAATGTGTGATTTACTTACTTTTTGTTTTGCATCAGTCACTGTTCACAGACCAATTATTTCATATCATAAATAAAAAGGTTTAAAATGTCTTTGTTGTACCAAAATATTTTTATTGTATTTATTAAAAGTCAACCAAGTATTGGATGAAGGGTATTTAATTGTTAATTTTTGTAATATTTTATTGTTTTTTGATAAAAGTATTAAAAAGTGTGAAATTATGATTGCATTATTTACCATAATTTCATTCGTTCAATTCAATATGAATGGTATAAAATTAAAAAAGAATTTTAAAACATTATTTAATTTTATTATTTACAGTAAATCAACTCACCATTTAATTGTAAAAAAAAAAAAATTCTTTTCAATTTCACCTCTTTCCCATCCATCAATGAAGTGACTAATGTGCAATGAATAAAAACTGTGTTGTGGCCGCCCGTTATTTCCCGTGTCGGAGAGTCGTTGCGGCATCGTGTCCTCACTGTGCGTCTCCTCTTCCCCGCTGCGCTCAGACGTGTCAGGCGGCGCGGCGGGCGGTCACGGAGCGGCTCAGGTTGACCGAGGAGGTCTGGGGTCCGTCTTGAGGGACCTGGTCAAATCCGGGGACGAGAACCTGCGCGAGATGAACAAGAAGCTGCAGAACATGCTGGAGGAGCAGCTGACCAAGAACATGCACCTTCACAAGGTAAAAATCCAACGCGCCCGTGCTAATGTTAGCATTCAACGCTGCGCGAGTGTGAATCGGCTGGAGGAACGATTCTCAAAGTGCTCCCTCTAGTGGTATGGGAAAGGATCACTGTTGGAAGACTGATTGTGTTGCACACTTATTGTACAGTTCAGCTGTACTTAATCTTGAAACTACGCTTGCATTTAATCTTTTGAAACTGTTTTAAAACATTTAATGAGGTACAATTTTTATTTATCTTCAGTACATTTTCTCTGATTCACGAACTACATAATTTTTTGTTTTTTGATCATTTAAATGGAGTGTTAATGTAAACTGCATAATGTAATTGTGTAATTTTTAAATTTGTTTTAATTGAGTACAGTAATGATTTACATTTTACTTTTCAAGAACAGAACACTTCAGTACACTTTAACTTTGAAAGACTACACTTACTCTTGAAGAATTTGTAGTCTTGAGAACAGTTTTTATTTAACGTTTACGTGCGACGCATTTCAATTGAATCAATATTCATGAGTATTTTTATTTCCTAAACTTTGAGCGGTGTTCATGATCAAATCACACATCATGGTTTAATAGTTTTGATTTTTTTTTATAACCCAGGACAGTAAATATTTTACTTTTCATGCAGATTACATTTTACTTTTAACTGAAGTACTGTTCCTTTTTTTTTTTGTGTGTAACTTTTAAGAACTACGTTTACATTTACACATTTTTAAAACTCGCCCACCCCCATAATCAAAATTATTCTTGATAAAATGTTCTATGCAGCCCCACTAGTCTAAACACAGTGTTGTGATTCATACGCCGTTTGTGGAATATGAGTTAAGTGGCAAAATTATGATTATTATTCAGTATAGGTCAAACATGATCATTGTCTTCTGTTTTTATTCATGTTGAACACAACGTCCCACCTTCAGAACTCGACAGTGGCTAACAATAATATTAAATAGACTGCTCAGGAATAAGATCTCATTTTTATGAGGCCATAGGCCTACTCTATTTTATTTTAATGTTGGTCATGATGATGGTACTTGGAGAGCTAAGTGTTTTTGAGGTGCTTTAAAAAAAAATCACTGTGGTTTCTAGTCCATTTACTGGACGACACACCCAACGGCCCCATCTGCGATCGAGAGTTTGCCGTCCTCCGCACGCCCGCACTCCTCCCAATAGAGGAAAAACAGAAGACAAATGTCTGTCTGTCTTTTTTTTCCAGGATATGGAGGTTTTGTCCCAGGAATTAGTCCGTCTCAGTAAAGAACCAGCTCCTGATGGTCATTCGGCTGGCTCCGGTTGAGACAACTTCCCGAGTCATCCGTCCATTTGCCCCAAATATCATATTCACCTCAGATGGAAGACCAGGTCAGACGAGCACCCGCGACTGATGTCTTGCGGGCCTTGAGCGTTATTTTAGTCGTTGATTCCCAACCAGCGTGTGCCGAGGCACATTCGCGAGAGCTCATCAAGTGTGCGGCGGGAAAAGATCACATTTCACTTAATTGATCAGAAAATGATTGATTTTTAACAAATACTCCCATCGTTGATCATCTATCTATGCTCGTGACTAGTAAGAGGCAGAACAAATAAATGATCTTCTAGTAGATGGCAGAAAGTATCTCATGGACATGTGTCGCCACTTTTTGGGACGTTTTTGTTGGGTGGTGTGCCGTGAGATTTTTTTTTTCAAACTCCAAATATGTGCCCTGGCTCAATAAAGGTTGGGAATCACTGATTTAGGCCGTTTGGGCTATGATTAAATACTGGAATGTCTCCATCCATCCAAAGCATGCAGGGAACAGAAATGTCTAGCCTATCGTTTCTTAACGAATGTACCGTCATTGAATCATCCCAAAAAGTCACGTGATTCGGTTCCACTGGACCCTGGCTACAACCTGACGACCTCCATTGCAAAGAATCACTTGCTTCCGTTGTACAGACTCCCTCCCACTCTCCCCCAACAGTGAAAGAAAGAATCCCCGTTTGAGGTGTCTCGTGTCTACGGTCCTATCACTTCAGGCCTTCACGCTATGTCGGCTTGTGTCCACGCGCTGGCCGAGGAGCAGGAGCTCCCACATTACATGACATTACAATCAAAGTCTTTTGCTTTTGCTTATGGCTGCAACTCTGCCAGAGCATATGTTGCACTTTCTTTACTCCTAATCAAAAGCTTATAATGAATGTGAGTGAGATATGAATATATATGAAAAATAACAGTTTTTCTGGTTACTTTTATCATTTCGTTGTCATACGTCTTTGTTTTGAAAACTGTTCGATATCACGCCTGTAAATGGAATGGTCTTAATTGTTGTCGGGCTCAGTCTATGTCCTGCTTACCGTTTCAAATCTTATTTATAAAAGAAAACGAGTGTTTGCCATCACTCTACACTACATGGTCCTTGACTATTTCCTGGACTGCCACATCCCTAATGGCTTCGGTTTTTGGTTCTAACGTGTTCCTGGGGGGGTCCAGGGATCTATCTCTGCCCTGGGCCTCGGAAAGAAAGTCATCTGAAATGAAATAGGAAAGAGATGATTTCTATCACAAAGCAAAATAAAGTGAGTGAAAAATCACGTTTGTACTTTTGTGTCATTGGTTACACTGAGCTGCAAGTAATCTTTTGGAGGGGCACGGTGTAATTCCTGGTATCTGACACTTCTGACTAGAGCTGACGATAGGGCTGTAAAGACCATATCAAGTGAGCGTTTTCATAACATTGTTGAATACCAGTGGTCTTTACGCTTGCTCTAATCGGTCCACCGGAGATTTAGAAATATATATATACATGTATTTTGTGATACCGGCTGCGATTGTAAACCAGGGGGAAACCTAGCTAGGAAATCTTTGATGTGACCGCATCAAGGATCTGCATCCATGATTTTCACAGGTTTTTCCAGATGCACAAATATAGGCGCGAGTTTCGTGAGTTTTTTTATGTTGTGTGTGCATTTAGCATGGCTGTATCATTTGTAAATATTTAATCCTGCCTGTGAAGTGTTGAATATGCGCCGTTTTCAAGATATTCATACACACACACAAATACCAAAAAAATATTTTGTCCAATATTTGAATCCGTTTCCTTTTGCCTTTACTCAAAAAACAAGAAAAATAAAATGGTTATACTCTTTGGGGGTTTTCATCTCTGTGATTTGCTTCATTTCTTTAAATGAAAGTTTTTTTTAAAACCTTTTAATGTTTTCCTAGCATTAACTTCCATCACCCACAAAAATCAAGGAAATACTTTTTTTTTTAACGTGAAAAAGGGTGGCGCGTGTTCACACGGCACACATTTGATCCGGCGCTGCACCGATGTATTTTGTTGCGATTTACACCGGAGCAAATTTTGTGGAGCGTTCACACGTGCAAAGCCACTGAGCGTGACAGCACCGGCACAGCATCGGTGCAGCTCCACTTGCGTTCACACGGCAGTTTCTGCAGCGGAGCAAAACGACAGAAAACAAATGAGCTGTCGTGTTGGTACTTTTTTTAAACGTCTACACAACTCAAGCAACGACAGTACAGGCACGTCCTTCTCCTCTCGGTCTCCGCGCCTTCTGCTCGAGAGTGACCGCCCCCCGATAACGTAAATCAACGATGACTTCAATGACACTCAGAAAAGCAAAAATGTAATGCGCCAAACAGAAAAATCAAGAGAGGAAATTACGAAATAAATTCTATGGGGCACGGGGGGTTGTCAACACACAACAAAGGAACAAACTACACAACTCCGAGACAGTCCAACTCCGAGACAGTCCAGTCTCCTACAAAAGGAAAAATGACGTTTGGGGATTATTCCCCCCTCCCCGTTATAGTTGAGATGGTATAACCCAAGAGGTGCTTGCTACAATGTTACCAGACAAGTCTTGGGTCGTTATTGAACAAATAACGGAAGTCCGACAGGGCAAGAAAGCAACGCATTCTCGCCGTAGGTAATCAACTCTTCACGAGCATTTGCTCTGGAGCAAATTTTTAAACCACCTCCCTGAGGTGGATCAAATTTGGTCCGGTATAAGCTCTTTAGCGGCGCTACGCCGGAGCAAATGTGCACGTGTGAACGCTCGACTGGCGCAGCGCCGGTGCAGTGTCGGAACAAATGTTGCTGTGTGAACACCCCTTATAGTTGGTCACTTTAAAAGAAAAAAAAACTGCTACAGGGCATCCGAAAACATGACTTTATATACATTTGTTATTTAAAACATTGCCTTTGTCATGCTAATTTATCATTTCTGTGATGTCAGCGACAACACGGGCAAGCGAGATGTTCTCAAACTGGGGAAAGGCAAGAAAATCTCAACCCATGGTGGCCAGCTCCCAATCAATTTGAGTGAAAAAGTTTCTTCTATACCGGAGACTGTGACTCCGCCCCCTGTACATGGCTTTCAGAGTAAAAAGTCACAAAGTTCGGCGGCGGGAGTCTGTGGGGAGGCGACATTAATTAACCATCCGCGTCTTGCTGTTCTGCCGAGGGCACGATATTGCAGAGGTGAGCGCTGCGCCTGGCCCGCCCGGCATCCGATTGGCTGAGGGTTAATTGGGTGCGCTCTTAATTAAAGCCAAGCTCATGGGGAAGGCCGCACTGCCACTAAATACTCGGCATGCATCAGTGATGTCATTAACCTTTACAACTTTCAAACTATATGAACTTTTTTTTTAAACTTGGGCTATATGTTGATCAACATCAAACAATTCGTTATTTTTATTTTTTAATTTTTTTGTGGCAGCCTGCTGTATTTATCATTATATGCGATCTCAATCATATTCAAAATGATGTCCCGGGGCCCGGGGTCATTTTGAAAATTGGATGACGATGTAAGTTCAACCATTCACAGTACAATTTTAATGAGCCATTTGGGGGGGCGGGGGCGGGGGGAGGGGCATATATTTTGCTGTTTGTCAGCAGCCTGTTACGATGGACAAACACCCACAAAAAATGCTGAGCAAGTCCTTTACATTTAAATGAGAAAGTTACACATCATATTATTTACATATAATTAAATTTTTGTGTTTCTCCAACTACAGTAACAAATCATTGACAATGCAAGTGTTTTTGCTCAAGACTACAGACTAGTACAAAAAACAGCTTTCATATCAATGTGTTTTCAGGTCACGAGTAGCGCAGTTGTGTTGGTTTCATTGAAACGTCAAAATTAGAATGATGGCATTTTTGCTGAGTCATGAAGTTCAGTTTTTTCCCTCTTCCTCTAGATGGCTCCAAAATATTACGTCATTGCACCTATTTAAAGTTAGTCTCCGATAAAACAAAATGTTTTTGTTTTATCGGAGACAAACAACATGCAGACAAACAACATGCATCAGCATGTTGTTTATTAAAAAGAGTGTCGTGTATAATGCTTATTTTCAATTTTATATTTGATGTGGATGTTGGCCATCAAGAGGGAGGTACAAGAGGGAAAAAAAGTCATCTTAGGGGGCGCTGCTAAGCGCCAACGACGGCAATTCCAAAAGGGGCCTTCCAAAATGGCGGCTGTGACCAGTTTTCGGAAACACTGCGATGATGTCACTGGGATGGCGAAGGGAAGGATTGCCGCGGCGTTCCCAACGTCGGGCAGCCAACAGAGGAAGTCGGAGTCCAAAGTTTAAAAAATTCACGAGTTTTCTCTCGCAGCGCTCAGCTAAATATAGAATGTGTGCGCGCGCGTACCCCCAACATAACCGACGCCTCCTCCTCTGCCCCGAACAGGAAACTGTTATTAGGAAAGGGCACTCACGTTTCCACAGTGACAGCGAACACATCAGCGCCCGTTTTTATCTTCTTGTGCTCCGAATAAACACACTTTGGCATTGAACAGAAAAGAGGACACGAATGCATCACGACGACGTCATCTCCACGCACGCACGCGCACACAAACAACCATATACACGCACACACACAGCCGAGGAGCATTGATCACACTGTAATGAGAGCCTTTACGTTTGTTTTTAGCATGAGTGGGAGAGGGAGAAGTGGCACTGCGGCACGTGAGCGCGTCTGCCCGTGTGTGTGTGTGTATGTGTGTGTGTGTGTGTGTGTTGGCGGCTGTAATTGAAGAAGTGCTAGTGCGATCACATGACGGCGCCCACGCCATGCTACTTTCCTGTCCCGCAGGTTGTTCCCCCCTCTCGCGGCAGTAGGTGCTCACCGATTGATGGTTGGTAGATGGCCCCTCTACACTACTAATGATTCTACTTCGTTCAAGTGAACCACTACACTAACAGTGAATCTGCTACAGGCGAGTGAAGCACTACACGAGCAATACTGGACTGATGCAAGTGAACCACAACACAATCACTTACTCAACCAAAGTCGATTGTACTCCTGCGATAGTAGTCCTGTTGTCCATGCAAGTGGACCGACATCAACATCAGTATCTGGACCACTATAGTAGTAGTGCCCGTACTTCAATCAAGTAAACCACTATACTAACAGTACTGACACCATGGAAGTGGACCACTACACTAGTTCACCTGACTGGAATCATGTCCCTACAACACAAACAGTCCTGGACTGTATGCAAATGAACCACTACACCACCAGTGGCTCAACTGTCGTCATGTATGTGAACTACTGCAATAGCAGTGAGTCACTTGCAGTCAAGTGAACGAAAGTGCGTATCAAACTGGTAGCCCTCTGTATTAATCCTAGTACTTTTCTTAGTTATTAGTACCCTAAGAAGTAGCTCTCAGCTTCAAACACTAACAGTACTGACAGCATGCAAGAGAACCAGTGCGGTGGCACTTTCTCAACCGCAGTTAAGTGAACTACTGCACTAGTAGTGATCAACCACCACACTAGCAAAACTGGACTAATGCAACTTGCAGTCAAGTGAACTACTGCACTAATCATGACTGTTGCAGTCAACCACTACACGAGCAAAACTGGACCGATGCAACTTGCAGTCAAGTGAACCATTTCACGAGCAGTACTGAACTGTACAATCAGTAATAGACTATGAGCAGACGAACCACTAAACTACCAGTGACATGTTTGCAATGACCCACTGCAGTAGCAGTGACTCTACTACTGTCAAGTTGGCAAGTGAACACGAGCAGTAACTGCAGCTAAACGTATAATGCAGTCATACAGACAGACGAAGAGTCACCAGCAGTCTTGGTGAGTCAATAAAAAAAATATTAATCCTTTTATGCTGAGAATAAAGAATATATGTATTGTGATAGTGTCTGTCTACATGGGTTGCCGCACCGTTTGTGTTCAGATGTCTGTCGTTTATCACACAGCAGCTCTAGATGCTAACCGTTGACACGACACATACAATAGGTGGCGTGACGTGTTAGCTTTAAGCAGGGGCATTTCTTAGACATGTTGTTCGGCTGTTTTGAATGCACTCGTCATATTTTTGTTTTCGATTTAGTCGGACAGTTTAGTATGACTCACGTAGACCTCGATTGCCTGGAATATTGTAGGCCTAAAGTGTCTTAAAAATTGTGAGCAACAAGTAACAAGAACAGCACTATATTACATTTTACAGTGTAGTAATAGTCATATCCTAATAAATATGTACTTGAATGACACGAGGATGCTTCAAGCGCTTGCTGTTGATTTCCCGGCGCGATTCCTCCCGGTCGTCCCGATGCATTATTTATGAGTCGGACTCGGACTCAGCTGACGATCGATGCGACCTTCATGCGCTTCGCCCTCCGCTCAGTCACGACCAATTAAGACATTTGCTCAATTACTGCTGCTCAAATGGACTTTTATGATTATTTCTACTTATCTTGTTTCGGGCCAAAGGGGACGGATGAATCAGCGACGACAAAGACTTGTAGTGGGACTAAACTGTTAGGTTTGGACCCAAGCTGGACCTAAATTTAGACTCGGCCTGGCCTCGACTTTGGTAGGCCTCGGCTGTCGACGGTCGAAAGTGTTCTCATCATTGTGGTGGCAGTGGTGGCCTTCCTCTCCTCTGCCTGCCGCTGTCTGTGCGTCCTCCAGGGGGGAAAAAAACTCATAAAAGTGGCGACGTCCGCCTTAATGCAAACATGGCCTTTTATTATTTTTTATTCTTTTATGATTTACTTTTTCTCTGTTACATTTATTACAGTGGTTCTCTTCAGCGCAGGCTAGCCTGGCTCATCCTATATGATCTCGTCTCGAGCAAGCCACTTTGAATCTGTACAAATCACCTTGTTTTTCTGGGTCCGCGTGTCGTCGCCTCCGTTTGAGTCTTGCTGGTTCATTCTGACTCAATAGGAATCAGCCTGAGTCTTTAAGAATCAGTGTGAGTCTTGAAGAGTTGGTTTGAGTCTATACAAGTCAGTATGCGTGAGTTTGAGTCTTCAAGAGTCTGTTTCAGTCTACACAAGCGAATGCGAGTCTGATTTTGAGTTTTTAGAATCCAGCGTGACTCTGTAGGAGTCTGTGAGTTTTCAAGTCTGTTCCAGTCCATACGAGTCAGTGGGAGTTGATGCGAGTCGGTTTGACTCTTGACGAGTCAGTGGCGTCTCTATACAGCTCATTTGAGTCAACACAAGTCATTGGGTATGAGTATTTACAAGTGAGTAAATGCGAGTAAGTATGTGTCAGTTTGAGTCTTTCAAGAGTCCGATGTGAGTCGATACGATTTAGTCTTGATGTTTCAGTGTGAGCCCGAAATTCGCTTTTTAGTCTATACAAGTCTAGACGATTTAGTTTTGATTCTTGACGATTCAGTGTCTTGAAGAGTCAAGTTTCTTGAGGGCATCCGTCAACGAGACCATGTGGCCCCCTGGCACACTGCCCCCCTAGTGGACACGTGGCATACTGCTGATGTGGTAACTTTTAAGCCATGAAACTTTGATGATGCGAGTGCGACGTCGGCAAAACGACAGCTGACCAGCGCGCCCTGGCATTCATTATTGAGTGTGCGTGTGCAATTTTGCTCGAAGGTTTGATCCCCGGTAACCGTCTTGCTGTTTCGAGATGCAAGCCGTTGCGGCCTCAACACGTGATGGCGCTGCGATGATGACGAGGGCAATAAAGTACATGGCAACATGGCGGCCGCAATGTGATCATAGGTGACGACCTCAATGTGTATGTAGCCAGCGCAGGTGCTTGCATGTGACTTTGTGTGTGTGTGTTTGTGTGCGGATGTGCCAGTGTGTGTTTGTATGTACAATACATGTTTATGAGTATCGGCGTGTGCATGTGTGTGTATTAGTGACTGTGTGAGTGTGTTTGTGTGCATACTGTATAGTTTGCATGTGTGTGTGTGTGTGTGTGTGTGTGGTGTGGGGGGGGCATGCCTTTGTGTGTATGCGTGTACATATGTCCATGTGTTTGTTTGTGTGAGTGTGCATGTATGTTGAGGAAAAGAGGAGGTGAGAAATGACACGAAATAGAAAGAGAGAGAGAAGCAAGAGGGTCGAGCGAGCCGCTGGAGGTGGAGCCTCCATCTGTGTGTATCTTCTTGTGTATATACGTGGATGTGTGTGTGTGTGTGTGTGTGCAGGGAAGAGAGAAAGAGAGCGAGAGAGGATGACAGCAGATGTGCTTGTTGCCGCCGCGGCAGAGCACGACAGCCCGACAACGAAAAAGAAGACTCGTCCGCCTTTTCTTCATCACTCCCCCTCCTCTTTCCATCCGGAAACTTCTTCTTCTTCTTCTTCTTCCTCATCATCTTCATCCTCCTCCTCCTCCTCGTCTTCCTCCTCTTCCTGGTGGAAGGGCGTCAGAAGCAGCAGAGGTAAGTAGGATGAGATGTGCTCCACATTCACTGATGCCCAGAATAGATTGGGACAGAATAGAAGAGAAGTTGAGCAGAAGCTGCAAGCGGACGACGAAGGGCAACATCATAGAAGGGAAGGGAAGGGAAGGGAAGAGAACACAACACGTGCATGTGTGTGACATAATCCAGTTGTATGAATTAGTGATGGACTTTGGTGTGTTTAATTTACGTTGGCGAGTGCGCACGCACACATACGTGATTCATATGAATATTTGATGAACACTGACACACACTTGCCTCAGTAGTTTCCAGTCGGCTGAAAATGAACCTTTTTGGAAGTTCATTGAGTCATAACATTTTGCTCTCGAGTCACTTGGAGTCAATACCACTGAGTCAAGTCCGACGTTCTCGGGGTTCGTTGCGCTCCGTCCAGGAAGAACGCACTCCACAGCAATTTTCTCTATGTCAATCTCTGCCAGTCAAGGAATGTGACTCCATCCAGGGCAGTGTGAATCTTTAAGATTCCGTTTCAGTCTATTCAAGTCAGAGTGAGTTCATAGTGAAGTCATTGAATGTGAGTCCGCATTTATCACTTGGAGTCCGCAGGACTCAGTTTGCTTCTGCGTGTTTCAGTACAAGACAGCTTGAGTCTGTTTGGTCAGTGTACGACTCAGTGAATCTAAGTCCGTACCACACAGTGTGAGTCTTCGCCAGTCAGTGTGTGTCACTGTGAGTCAAGGAGTGCGAGTCAATACACGCATTCACCAGGTCGCGTCGCTCGGTGTCCAGTGGTCATGGGTCTTTGCAAGGTCGTGTCTGTGCGAGTCAGCAAGTGGGCGTCCAAACAAGTCAGTGTGAATCTGTCAAAGTCTGGTTTGAAGAGTCGGTGTGTGTCTTTAAGAGTCCCTTCCTTCAAATTGCAAATTGTCTGCCAGTGTGAGGCAAGCGAGTCAGTAACTCAGCGAGTGCGAGTCTATTTGAGTGTGAGCGTGTCTTTATTGGTCAGTATCGATCTCTGCAAGTTATTTAGGACAAGCGTGATTGTTTTGGAGTCAGTTTGAGTCAATACAAGTCAACCTGAGTCAATACAAGTCAGTAGGAGTCGATACGAGCCAGTTTTGACGAATCATGAGAGCCTAAGAGTCTTTTTTACCTTCTACGAGTCAGGGTCAGTCTGTACGAATCAGCCTGAGCCTTGACTCGTCAGCGTGACTCAGTACGAGTCCGTTTGAGCCTATTCAAGTCAGTTTGAGTCTGTATGAGTCCGCTCGGTGACTCGGTGTGAGTTTTTGAGGCTTTATTTCCTCAGTTCTGTCTATGTGAGGTTGGAGAAGTCTTCCACATGCTCCTATCTCTCTTCAGGCTTCAGTCTTGAACATGCTTGTGTTTTATGCATGCTTTTGTCTTCGCGATGGCATGGACATGTTTCTGCATTGCACCTGCCTCGGGCTTCATGCTTCAGTCTCCTAACATGCTTCAGTCCACATGTTTCGCTCTTCTGTAGGTTTTTCGTCTTTATGTTTCCGGGTTTTTTTTTTCATGTCTTCATGCTCCTGAGTGCATATTTCCGTCTTGTACGTGCTTGTCAACATGCGTCTGCTTCTGTCAACACGTTTCAGTCGACAAGCTTGCGTCTTCATGCTTCGGTCTTACACATGCTTACGTTGTATACATGCTATTTTTTTTTTCTTCTTGCTCTCCATGTACATGTTTCTGTCTTGTACATTTCTTTCTACGGGTTTCGGTCTTCAACATCCTTCGATCTTCTCCGTGTGTCTGGTTTCATGAGTACTCTTTACATGCTTCGGATGATATGTTTCGGTCTTCGACATGCTTCAGCCTTTGTGGTACTGTTGGCCTCAGGTTAGAGTTTCAAGCCTCTCTCCTCAACACACACACACACACGGCGCAAGTCAAAAGTGTGTTCATGAATTATGAATCAAACTTTCAGCCTGACTGGACTGTTCTGACTAGCTGCTCTCAACGTGCATGCACACACACACACACACACACACACACACACACACACACACACACACACACACACACACACACACACACAAGCTCTCTCTCTCTGTCTCTCTCTCTCACACACACACACATCACACACACACACACACACACACACGCACACACACACTCAGCCACACACACAGAGTCAGTAATCAGATTACTGTAGATTTTTTGAGAGCCTTCCTCCTGAGGCCTCCATCCTTTTCTCCCATGTCTCTGCTCCTTCTCACTTTGTCCCTATTTTTTTTCCCCTCCATCTGACAGAACGACCAAACATGGACGCCGACCCGCCGCCGCTCAGCCAATGAGAGCAGGGAGCAGCAACAGGAAGTTAGGACCAGCGAGGACGAGGGCGGCGGCGACGTGGAGCTGCAGATGAAGCCGAGAAACACTTAGAGGAGGAGGAGGAGATTGTGTCGAGCTTGCAACTTCACCAGCATCATCACAATTTAATAAGACTGCGGCGTCGCAACACGCCCACGCAAACACACACTTTTATTTGGATCCGAACGGCAGCTCAATTGTTGTTCTTCGTCACCCCGAGTGTCATCTACACTTCCTGCAATTTTTTTTGAATGACGTGACGCCCAGCGGCGACTGGTTCCCCCCCCCCCCCCCCCCGGCCCCCCCCCCCCCCCCAAAACAAAAAACCCCCCCC
>CAAKHF010016659.1:4455-16460 GCA_901007745.1 Hippocampus kuda
TTGATAGATTAGAGAATGGCAGACGGGTGAATGGACGGATGGATGAATGGATGTCTAGATAAGATTCAATAGATAGATAGATAGATAGATAGATAGATAGATAGATAGATAGATAGATAGATAGATAGTTGTTTTCACACAGAAATTGAGAAATCCCAACACACTGCAATGTATCCTGTACCATTTTTGGCAATGCTAATAATAGTGGAACAGTACAGGGAATTGATTTTATAATAATGGAAATCATAGTGTACAAGATAAAATTGTCGTGTGGGAAAAAAAAAAGGGCTTGGTGTGTGCAAATGCCAAAGATGTCAGCGGCAACAACACTGATGGATGAGAAACTGACTGGGCGACACGCTGATTGCAGCCCACACTGTGCACACTGCAGGTCCTTATGAATAAAATATGTGATTTTTGTAAGGCTTTATTTACCATTCTCCTACATTGATGGAGTTGGCAAGAAGAAAAAAAATCCCATTTCTGGATTGCCAGGTGGTTATTTAAGAAAGATAATATGCTCCATTGTTACTTGGGAATATAACGTCTTGCAGAATATTTGCTTTGATGACATTTTATTGATCCCGACAGAGGAGATTTATTTGGTAAACAGTAAATTACATGATGACACACTCTTGTTTGACTGCACTTTTCTGCCTGAACACTGAACATGAATTCTGACTCCCTCGCATCTTTTGATGCGCGACTTCGATAAAAGCATCAATTACACAAAAAGAAATAGTTTCACCATGTCTGTCTCGATTCACCCTTAAGAAAAACAAACATCTCTCTCCCTTGTGATTCTGTGAATATTTCATACATTAATTTGGTCTTTATGAGAAGCTTAACTCATCTTCTTTCGACCACAGGCCTTTGCCGCAGTAAGTGGGATCATTTGATAGCGGACTAAATGTATCCTACTGTTATTGCTGTATATATCACAAGATAGCGATTGAATTACTAGGTGTACCTCAAGGAATCGTAAACTGACGGTTACTCTTATCAAACTGGATTGGATTGCTGCAATTAACTGAAAATTACCAAAATCCATTTTGGATCTCTGTAGAAAGGGTAATAATAATAAAACGAAAAACGGTGTTCCAATTTAGCCAACTGCAGGGGAATGGAATAGTTGTGTCCATTTAGGGATCCTAATAAATGTCAAATGAGGAGTGCAACTTTCCACTCAGGAATGTGTAGGATAAAACTGCACACGTTACAAATTTGTTGACCAACTGCTTTTCAACTGTTTAACACGGTCCTGCAGGCCTTAAAGAGATAAAGCAAAGATCGGTAACCCAATCAATACAAGCAATTACAGTTAAGGGGAGCATGTTAAATACAACCCTGGTGCAAATTTATTTTCAATTTTATTGTTGGAGTCACATCGGAACCAACCAGACTGCAATTGACATTCATGGGACGTTGACTCTTCGTTAGACGAGAAGGTAGCCTGCAAATGAAATATGCTTTCAACAATACAATACATGCTGATTTATATAGCAATGGTGAAAGCATCCCCCCACTCCCCCCAAAAAATGGTACGACCTTGTCATATAACGTCATCAATGTACCACATGCGTACTACTCTTTGTTATTGAGTCATCCTTGTTGATTATGTCGACAAACCTATGTTACACCAGCGTACAAAATGGAAATTAGACTTTTTAATGTCGTGCACACAAATAGTTGCGTCTCTGTGGTGCCTGCCCACAGACGAAGTGTGAACTCAAACAATCAAGTCAATCTTCAGTTATCTTGCCCATTTCTGAAGATGTGTCTGTGAGCAAGCTGTTTTTCTATTCCACCCCAATGTAACAGTGGGGCTTTTGTGAATTACTCCATACCAAATGTGTTTTTTTTTTTAAACTAAACTCAACTCAACTGTATTTATAGAGCAGTTTCAAATAGCCATCGCTCCATACAAAGTGCTGTACACGGAGCAACTAACATATACAACAGTAAAGCAATAAATCTGTAACAAAGGCGGTAGAAAGCATCAAACAGCAAAACCAACAACACATCTGAGTCATGCTGAGTCAAATGTCAAAGAATACAAGTGAGTTTTGAGGAGGGTTTTGAAGATGGGCAGCGAGGAGGCTTGCCGAATGTTCAGTGGGAGGTCATTCCAGAGAGAGGGACCAGCAACAGAAAAGGCTCGATCCCCTCTGAGCCTCAGCCTAGTTCTCGGTACCTCCAATCATGTCTTAAATTATTTTTTTTTACCGTTATTTTAAATTAAAAACAATAAAATAAAAGTGGCGGGTTGGGTGGATGGTTGGTTTGATGAATTGATAGATAGTTAATCTCATGAGTGCAATTTGATTTGATAGCATTTTTCCAACCTTTCCATATTACCATTGTTTGTTACAAGTAAAAGTTACAAAAAGATGACTTCGCTTCAATCCCACCATCTCATTCACACACACGCCTATACACACACGTGGACACGCGCAGGTTAATAATATTGATCTGATATGTGACGTCAACAGCAAAAAATACATTCTTATTAATATTTTGGGTTTTTTTTTTGTTTTTGAGAAATTTTGCAAATAATATTGGTAATATGGCATTTACATAGTATAGGTGTGGGTCATTGATGACTGGAATTAGTGAAGTATTTACTTACAAGTTGTGGGCATTCTATTAGCCTGCCAGCCCCTCATCTGGATGAGTTTAACAGCTTCGTGTTTCTTTTTAAATGTTATGTTCTTTGTAAATGTTACTTAAAATGAATGAAAAAAATCCTCACCAGTAGAAACAGGCCGCTGGTGAACGTGAGTACAAAACGAGACGGCAAAAAGAGATTCAACCCATTGGATTATCAATCTCATGGAAGCAAGGCTCACTATTGACTCAGCAATAATGGGGTGGGATGAAGGCCGGCGCACTGCATGAGAATCATCCATCCATCCACCCATGATCTGATCGGCTCATCCTCACGAGGGTCGCGGGCGTGTTGCAACCTGTTCCCAGCTGTCTACGGGCAGCAGGCCGGGTAGACCCTGAACTGGTAGCCAGCCAGTCTACAGGGCACACATAGGTAAACAAACACTTGCACTCACAGTCACACCTAGGGACAATTTTAGAGGGTTCAATTAATCTACCATGCATGTTTTTGGAATGTGGGAATACCCGTAGAAAACCCAGGCACGGGGAGAACATGCAAACTCCTCAAACAAAGGCCAGGACCGGATTTGAATCCAGGATCTCTGCAGTGTGAGGTGGACGTGGTCACCAATCGACCACCATGCCTCCCATGAGAAAAATCTGCCCCCTAAGAAAACATTAATACACCATGGCAAAAAATAAATAAATGGTGAAATTTGCAGAATTCCAGTGCAGAGGTACCGGGTTCGATTCCAGCTCCGGCCTCCCTGTGTGGAGTTTGCATGTTCTCCCCGGGCCTGCGTGGGTTTTCTCCGGGTGCTCCGGTTTCCTCCCACATTCCAGAAGCATGCATGGCAGGCTGATTGAACACTCTAAATTGTCCCTAGGTGTGAGTGTGGGCGTGGAGGATTGTTCGTCTATGTGTGCCCTGCGATTGGCTGGCAACCAATTCAGGGTGTCCCCCGCCTACTGCCCGAAGACAGCTGGGATCGGCTCCAGCACCCCCCGCGACCCTAGTGAGGATGAAGCAGTTCGGAAAATGAATGAATGTGCAGAATTCTTGGTTCTTGTGATATTTTGAAGAAAACATGGCAGAGACATGTTCGAAAGACACCTGGGAATTGTTTTAAACTCTGAAAAAAAAATGCACAACTTAAAAGGTCATTTGTTGTCATCTACTCCCACATTCTTGTCAAACTGGAAACTGTGGCCAATTTTTTTTTAAAAAAAACACCATGACTTGTTTGTTGTTTTATCATTTTACTTTTATCACGGTTCGTCCTTGAAATCTGTGCTCTATTAAGTGTGATGCTATCTGAAACTGAAATGGGTTTTTGAGTTGCGGTGACAATAAAAATGGCTACAAGAGAATGCACATATAGAGGCACTGCCTACATCACTTTACCCTGATCATGTAGGATCCACAGAAGTAAAATACAGTAGAACCTTGCAGTTTACAAGGATTGTTTCTGTGTTTACAGTGAACGAATGAACAAATGATGAATGGCATTTTTATGATTGTGTCATGCATGTAATCGTACAGCCAGCCTGTTTGGACTTATAAGACATCAAATGATCTGGCACCAGGCCCAAAGCACAACCAAGACTTGTGTCCACATCATCTTATGCTATTTTCCAAGCTTTAGAAATAACATTTGTAATTACAAAAACATAAAAATCTAAATGCTGTTCGATCTTTTCCTTATCTGGCCACTAGAATATGTCAGGGTTATTTTGTTTCGTTAGACATGCACTCTCTTACAGCTGTTTTGTGGTTGTAGGGCACGGCTTACAAATCAGTGCCTCAAAGCAACTCGAGCAGTGCGATTAGCAGTGTTATTTCAACCTAACGTGGCTTAATTTGCGGAGCAACGACTTTGAAAGTCTACATGGGGATGGGCAATTAATTTTGCTAAGGGGCCACATGAGAAACTGTAACACTTGCCGTGGGCCAAGCCAACATTTTAACCTAAACTTTATCAATATTATTGTTATTGAATTGAGAAAAGGCTGTCTTGAATCGCCAATAAATTGCGGCGTGTGCATTTTCATTCTAGTATGTAGCAGTGGCGTCTCGTCAGGTCCTCCAAAGCCTTCTCTGCTGGCCTAAACATTATCAAACGCACCAGCCTGCATTGAAAAAGTTGGGGAAATGTATTAAACATCTGACATACAGTACATATATTTCCAACATTCTTTTCTCTGCATTTAATAGTGTGTGTCTTGGCTGCAGTCAGTTGTAGGTTTCAATGTAATCTTCCCAACGCCTTCAAATTCAGGATTGCTGGCCCCGAACTATTGAAACGACATGATCGTTTTGTTTTGTTTTTTTGTTAAAGAATCAGAACCAATCAGACTTCATATTCAATATACACGCCTTCAAGAAGCCATCTGGGGACATCAGCACTTTTCCGTCCTCCAAGTGGTTCAGTCCCACTCAAGAGGAATTCATTGCATGAAGTCACGAGCGGAGGACTGGACATGACTGAAAAAATATTTTCATGGTGGACTTTTCAAGAAAAAGAAAAGAATATTTGACTTCATGATCACTTTTAAGGTCGGTGAGAGACTGTGGGTGGGTCAGATGTCGCCCCTGCGCCATTCTTTGCCAAGGTCTGGTCTACATAATGCATTATGAAAACATATACAGTACCATATGTATGTAAGGTGCTCCAAGAAAGACTCCAGATATGGATTCATACTACACAGTGAAAGTGAATGCCTTGTCGATTCACTAATTGCAAACTGACCTGCTGGCAAACCTTTGGGGGAGAATCTCAAGCTTACTATAAGATGAAAAAACTCACCTATTCATGCCCATCCGCATTATTTTGTGCTCTTTTGGTAACAGCTTAAGATGCCACCCAAATGCCCCGCTTCCTTCTAAGGCATCATATTAGCGAAGGAGAAGCTATATGTTGGCCAGCAGCTGATCGCTGTCCAGCTGGCCAGCGAACAGCAAACTGATGGAAGGTTTCAATTGAGGTCCAACAGGCAGTTGAGGCTCCCTTCCTCTTTGTTTCAATTGTCATCCAATACCGTTTGCTTTCTTTAGAGTGATTTACTGTCTCACCAAATTCTGTCAGAGACATGCCACAGCTCGTCCTTGCCCTTTTTAAGTTGCTTTCATTTTGACAGTGTGAACTTAGTGGCGTGAAAACATTCCTTCATTTTACAGATATGAAATAAAATTCCTGGTGGTTACAGTATCCCATCGGGAAATAAAAAAAACATCACCCGCCTACAACATTATAAAGATCTGCAGTGAAATGAGATCTGCAGTAATATAAGAGCTGCATCAACAATTCCGTTGCAAAAACAACAGCTCTCGGTTTTGAGTGACACTGTCAAAAAGGTATTCATTTAACTCAATGTGTATTATTGTGATTTTAGTTTGCAGTGGTGTCAAGTCGGATCGGATCATGCTGAGAGCTGTGCTCATAAATGGTATACCCGCACTATAAGCTACACCCATCATAATAATTACATTGTTAAATAAATTCCCATTTGATAATTAAAACTGATCATTATGATCTTCACGCTGAATTGGTGCTGGATGTCATTTGATGAGACGCATCACAGTCCAGTGATTGACTCGCTTGACTTGCATGCGTTCAGTTCCTACTCAGGGAGTGAATGTGAGTGTTAATTGGACATGCTGCAACTCCCTGAAACCCTAAACGGCATCGGCAGCAGATAAAGAATGGATGGATGGATACATCTGGGTGGATATACTGCGGATTCCGTAGATTAGAGTAGATGGGCTCATAATGTCTGTGTATCGCTACGCAAAACACGAAATATATGGAATAAGAGACTGAAAACATTTCCCAGTAGCTTTTGTATGATTCAGGGGAAATGTGATTCATTGAGGGCCTGTTTTTGCAGCAAGGTCACAGCTCCAAAAAGTAATCAACGGATTTCGATAAAATTGACTGTGTTGCTTTCGTGTGAATCCAAGGACAAATCTGATGAACTTTTCAGCAAAACATGTCACTACAAACCAGGAAATAATTATATCAACTTGGGGTGTTGTGATCAGGGCTTTATGCTGCCGATTCCGATAGAATCCTCTATGAGTGAGATTGGCTGACCTTGTTTCGGTCCGCATCACATGGATTAGCTGCACATCTTTCAATTTTACAGCTGCTCGCAAATGTTTATTGTCATGTTTCGGTTTGTGACCAACAGGTGGCACTGTGGGGCTTGTCCCCCTGCAGCTGCACACCTGTTGGTCATTAGGTAATTAGGGCTATAAAAGGACTCCCAGCCCGACCACTCACTGTCGGGTCATTGTTTGCTCTAGCTACTGTCATGTTTGTTTGTTTGCTGCAACCAGGTTTGTTTTAGTCATGTTTTGGTTACTGCTATGTTTTATCTTCAGTCATGATTTTTGTTTGATACTTTGGACTTTGTTGGTTTTGGATTTAGTTTTCTGTGTTTTATCAATACACAATACACAAATACACCCTGCTCCTCCCTCCTGCCTGCTTTTTGGGGTCCACCACCACCTCGCAACGTGACATTTATTTTCTTCATCGATAATTATCTGTCAGTCACCTTTTGGATTCAGTGATTTATCTAATGATTGTGATTTATTTAATTCATCTAAATTTCCATCCCTTTGTGGCACTAAAACAGGACATTATTTCAAATTGACATTGCGGAACATGCACACACATATATTACGATTCAGTTACTGATTTGGTCTACTGTATATGGTGCAGTGTTAGGGAAAAGGGGAGGGGACACTGCACTGAACACAAGCTGGTCTCTTGTTGGCTGCCGGCTGCAAAGTACGTACAAGCCCTTTTGTGATATGCAATGAAAGGCATTGATCCACACGTGCGCCGGTCACATACTTTTTTTATGGAAATCGAACGATCACAACCAGTGGCCAAACAATCGGAGCACCGCTAATACAAACTACCACAGAAACGGTGTATGATTGATTCTTCAAAACCGGGGGCCGCTGGTTGAAAAGAGAAAAGATTTTTAAAGAATACTCTCACAATGGTGGGCGGCCCAGCGGTCGAGTGGTTATAATAATAATAATAATAATAATAATAATAATACATTTTATTTCAAAACACTCACGGACACTTTACAATCAACAAAAGAAAACAATAAAACCATAGATAAAATTATAAATAATAAAAGGCGATGAATTTAAATTGAGTACTGAATGCGATTTTGAATATGTGGGTTTTGAGATGGGATTGTGGGAAGAGAATCAATATTACGGATGTTGGGTGGAAGTGAGAGCATCGACCTCACAGTTCAGAGGTTGTGGGTTCGATCTCGGCTCCAGCCTTCCTGTTTGGAGTTTGTATGTTCTCCCTGTGCCTGCGTGGGTTTTCTCCGGTTTCCTCCCACATTCCAAAAACATGGCAGGCAGATTGAACACTCCAAATTGTCCCGAGGTGTGAGTGTGAGCGCGGATGGTTGTTCGTCTCCGTGTGCCCTGCGATTGGCTGGCAACCGGTTCAGGGTGTCCCCCGCCTACTGCCCGAAGACAGCTGGGATAGGCTCCAGCACACCCCTTGACCCTTGTGAGGATAAAGTGGATCCGAAAATGGATGGATGACAATGGAACGATTCCGGTGTTTTATTTTGATTTATATTGTAGAAATGCTAAAAAATAAGTATTGACACATTTTCTTTTCAACTTGAAAAGGACCTTGTACCATTGACCTTTCCTATTAGGTCGACACAGTGAACTTAAGCAGATTTGTGAGTTTGAACTTAATACTGCCATTAATGATAAATCAGTTAGAGCCACTGAACCGCACATCTAAAAAGCTGCTTTTTGTAGAGCAACAATTCTTATGTGGAAAGCTTTAAATTAATTAGTGTACTCCCGCCAAAGCCAACAACCATTTGTCGCATTGACACAGGGTGTCCCTCATCGACCATCTCCATGCTAATTACCCTGATGTGGTGAGGGAGAAGGGAAGAGTCGTTCCCGAGAAGTGCTCTGCCACTCATTAACGCCAACTCATACCTTACACTCTCTCATTGTATTGACAGCACAGAAATTGGTCTGACCACTGGTGGAGCAGCTGTCATGGATCATGCTCAAACTTAATCCCACAGAGTTTATAATTGCTTATTCCCGCTGTGCCATTTTTTTTTTTAAACAATCAATCCTTCTCTGCCTGCCCCACGCCTCCTCATCCCCACAGAAGAAATTTTTTCCAAAAGTCTTGGGCACATTTTGACATCTCGTAAACTATTAAGGATATAACAACGCATCTGGTAAATTCAGAAAGCTTGTAATCTCAATTTTTACATGGAATGTTCAAAGATGTTCAATGTGAGCACCATTGGTCACACGACACACATCAAATTCTTGCCAAACGCGTCCCAGCATTGCATTGTCAATGGTCACAACAGCTTCTGTTGTTCATGCCTTCAGCTCATCCACGTCTCTTGGAATAGGGGGCACATAGTCCAGTCCTTTTACAAATCACAAAAAGAAAACGTATGGTGTGTTCCTGACTGGCTCTTCTGATCGATTTACGGGAGCTCTGCTGGAAAGCAGTTCGAACTTGTTCAATCACATCTTCTGAAGTTGAGGGGAGTCCCGTTCTTTGAGCTGTGCATAAGCACCCATCCGTTATGAATTTACCATGCCCTCTCACTATGGACTTCCTCTCTGGTGGCTCTTTTCCAAATTTTCTGCGAAATGCACGTTGTACAACAGTCCATGATTCATGTTTTTGCAAATTCAAGCACACAAAACGCCTTTTCTGGTTGAGTGAACGCCATTAATGGGTCTGAAAAGAAATTAAAAAAATCAATAGCCTTACAAAAAACTTAATGTAATTAGCTTTAAAATGGCACGACTTTGATCTTACTACCATTCATAGTTAAGGAGATATGGGGACTTCAAAAGACTTTTGGAACACCCAGTAGATTGAAAATAGTGCATAGTTTGGTTCTCCTTTGCGCAAAGTCCATTCCTTTCGCACACTAATAGAGACGTGACCCCTACTATTTGTGCAAGCGTATGACAAGAACAAAGAAATTTCAAGGTGAAGCATCGTTTTAAGGTGTCTGAAGTAGAGAAAACATGAAATAACATTCAAGCATCTTCAATGAATGATGACATCGATTTTTTTTATTTTTTCTTTTATGGAACTTGAAGCATCATCACGATTCTCCTGAAAGAAAATATCAGCATTTGCAGTGAATTGTGTGTGAAACACGTCAGCTTTAGCTGTTCAGTCATGTTGACAGCTGGGATAGGCTCCAGCACGCCCCGCGACCATTGTGAGGCTTGGCGGATCAGAAAATTGATGAATGGATGGGTCATGGGCGTCCATACCATCACTCAGGTTAGAGCTGCGCTATGTAACCTAGAGAGAAGTGAAATTCCCTGAAAATACAACAACCCCAATCAACAAGAATATTCAAGATGAGATGATAAAATCCTAGTGGCTTTTTGAGGGAAAAGATTATATCTGGTAGCTCTACTAACAATGCTTGACAATTTTATCAATGAGACAAAAAACATGGCTTTTTAATGTAGTTGTTGCGGCAAGATTGCCGGGTTTGTTGAATGTTTCAAGACAAGCAATTTGTCATTTCTGTTGCTGTGGGCTTTGGGTAGCTCGAGCCTGTACTTTGTGTCTCATCATTTACTGCACTAATTTCTCAGGAGAACACATTTATCACGGACCTCTTCACTGGGTTGCCAGTTTCACTTTTTTTCATCAAGCACTCCGTGGTTTGAAAACAAATTTGAACCTTTCAAGTCTGCTCAATTAAGTCATCAGTTGTTTTGTTGTATACTAAATCTGTTTACCGTTGCACTGCACTCACGGAATTAAATCAATTTGCAAGTTTTGCTGAAATGGAGGAGAGCCAATGATTTGAAATGAAATTGTACATTCAGACGTCTGATAGTAAATTCGTACTGTGCACTGTGTCATTATCTTTTCTAGCAGTGTGTGAAGGATGCAATTAAAACTTCGTATCTCATACAATGGACCAATGTTCCCTCTAATTTTCCTTGCGTCTCAGCAGTCACACAAACTCCCTGAGCACAATGGCCAAACCAGTATCACACTTGTCCAATACCTAAGATCATAACAAGTTACATTGCGTAAGTATGTTACAAAAAAATTAAAACCACATCGAACTTATCATTGAGTAGCAATTTAGGACAAATAAAATCAGCCCGTTTGTTACTCTATTTTTACCACACACGTCATTTTTAATGATTAATTAAGTCTCAATACAATCTATACCAATATTGTTCCACATTATCCACTCATGGAAACCATCTTATTGTTTTTACTAGTAATAATCCATCCATTAATCAATTTTCTGATCCGTTTCAACCTCACAAGGATCGCGGGGTGTGCTGGAGCCTATCCCAGCCGTCTTCGGGCAGTAGGCGGGGGACACCCTGAACCGGTTGCCAGGAAGTCGCAGGGCACACAGAGACGAACAACCCTCCGCGCTCACACTCACGCTTAGGGACAATTTAGAGTGTTCGATCAGCCTGCCATGCATGTTTTTGGAATGTGGGAGGAAACCGGAGCACCCGGAGAAAACCCACGCAGGCCCAGGGAGAACATGCAAACTCCACACAGGAGCAGGAATCAAACCCACGACCTCTGAACTGTGAGGTCTACGCGCTAACCAACGGACCACCGGGCCTCCCCACAAGTAATAATAGTAATAATATTTAATAAAACATATCTCTAGTCACCTGACCCTTAAACGCACAAAAGGGCCTCACTAAGGGGCTTATAACCTAGGCCCATGTTTGGACTTAAATCGAGCGGTCCACGTGACGTCTTCAGCATCAAGTCAGTGGTGAGGCTGAGTGTGCATGTGTGTCAATGTATGCGTCCAACTATAGTTGAACTATTGTGTGTGCACCCTCGGTCGCGATACTAAAACTGGAAGGGAAGTGAGAATGGTGTGGTGTCCTGTTTGTAGATTAAATTTCAGCGGAAATGAAGAACTGAGTGTAATCATGTAATGTGTTTGGTGTGCGCCAATTACTCAAATGTGCAAACTTGGAGGCAATGTTGCAATGGATCTTCAAATGCCAATTTAATCAAACAATTTAAGATTTACCCTAAAAAGTGACCAACTAGGGAAAATCCATCCGTCCATGCATTATCCAAACCGCTTATCCTCACACGGGTCGCGGCTTGCTGGACACCCTGAACTGGTTGCCAGCCAATCGCGGGGCACATATAAACGAACAACCATTCACACTTAAATCACACCTGGGGACAAATAAAGTGCTCAATTAACCTACTATGCATGTTTTGGGATTGTGGGAGGAAACCAGAGTACCCGGAGAAAATCCCCGCATGCACAGGAAGAACATGCAAACGCCACACAGGAAGGCCGGCGCTGGAATTGAACCC
>CAAKHF010016662.1:17248-28565 GCA_901007745.1 Hippocampus kuda
TTTTTTTTTGGGGGGGGGGGGGGGGGGGGGGACTTGAATTCATTTGGCAGCACCTTGAGCAAAAGACAACTGAGGTTAAGAACCGTTAGCAATCTGCACGGCAGAGGAAAGATGGAACGCGTGAGAGCAGAATGAGAAGAGGAAAGGGAGAGGGAGGCCAGCTCATCATTCCCAACGGCTGCACACCTCCTCCATTGCCATGCTTCAGCGATTGTGATTGACAGCGTCCAAACCCCCCGACACACACACACACACACACACACAGATACAAATGCGCTTATGGGTGGTGAAATATACACCACATAAGAACCACAAAAGCCTCTCGGTACTTGTTGTGGGTGTTTGTTCTTGATTTGTGGGTTTTTGTTCGTGTCGGTAAGAGTGTTTGAGTCTGCGCGTCGTTGCGAGAGCACAGTGGCTTGCTGAAAGTTAAATTATTCATTTTCGATACGCGTTGTCCTCATTAGAGTTGCGCATAAACTAGTGACCCAACATGCACGTTTTTGAAATGGGGTACGTGCACGGCCTCGGCACAACGTCATTATGAACCATTCGGGAAGCGAAGGCAAGTGTCAACAAAGTCTTACACTGAAAACAGCGTTTTTGTTTGATGACTGTGAGGGCCTCACTGTTCAACCCGGGTCAACATGCTATTGACCTCTGATCTTAAATTGCACCCCTTTCATTTCCTTCTTTTGACACACACTGACTCTTTTTTTTTGTCTGGTGAGGATCCACTGCTGAATGACACTATTCCCTGTTTGTTTCTTGCCTTAATAAAGAACACACGTACACACACTGGAGGTCTCCTTTGTGTGTGTGTGCAGAGGAGGTTGGTTTGAAGGCAATGACGGATGATAGTGAAGAAAGAGGTTCCTTCTGTCTGTTAACACCCATAAACTACCAATCTGTCAGCCTTGCAACGCGCGCGTGCGTGTGTGTGTGTGTGTGTGTGTGTGTGTGTGTGTGTGTGTGTGTGTGTGTGTGTGTGTGTGTGTGTGTGTGTGTGTGTGTGTGTGTGTGTGTGTGTGTGTGTGTGTGTGTGTGTGTGTGCGCGTTTGACATATTGGCTGTCCACTGCTTGGTCTCAGGAGACGGCAGTTGGAAAGCCTGTGGCTTCTGTCTTGATTGGTCACGGATGTCAGACGCACATGCGCCTCACACACTCACACACACACACACACACACACACATATATATACTGAGCCATCGACGTATAATGTGTGTGGCGAATGTGTTGCATTGTCCTCAAAGCAACAGACGTGACCGCGCGTTGATGAGGCTTCGGCATCTGTCAGAAACGACAAAAGCGCTCATTTTGAGTCCAATAAGCCAAATGTGTTGGATGACTCGTCGACATCAGCAAATCGCACCGAAACACTTGCAAGCTCACCTTTTAAAGAAGTATACGCCGTCGCTTAGGAGATGTTAAGACGTTGACTGGTCTTGACATGAAGAAATGTCGGTAGCCGTGCTAAATGGAGGTCAGGCATCCGCACGGTTTGAGAAGATGTCGTTCTCTCTTTCCTCGCGGTGGGTTTGCCCTTCTCTCAAAACAGCTCAAGTCGCATCGCTGCTGCGGTTGAAACGCCTCAGACACGCTGCGAAGCGAGCTGATAATGTCCTGTCCTTGACTACTTCTGGAGTCATTTCTCACTGAAGATAAAAGCCGTGTGTACGCGCGTTAGTTAGTCAGGCCTTTGTGCCCTTTTAGGGCAATTAATGTGCCTGCTACACCGTTTTTTTTTCTTCTCTTAATCAGGAAAGTAGTTCATTATTACATCGTGAAAATGAACAAAGCAATTTAAGGTAGGATGGGGTTGTAAAACTTAACCGCTGACGTTGTCGTCTATCGGTCTATTTTGTAAAGGCAAATATTATGCGTAGCCTGCCCGGTTATTTTTAAGTTTAAGTTCGGTTTATTTGATTTTATTTTGTAAATCCTTTTTCGGCTTCCGGTCGACCAGGATGGACGTGTTGGGCACCTCTGATCTGAGTGTACATTTTGTTGACTTTTTGATATTCTGAAGTAGAAGAACCGTTTAGTGTAGAAAGTGCCAGTATCCCACCAAGAGATTTTCAGAATTTTATACAGTATCCATTGGTCGGGCAGTGTTGTTGCTGTAAAACGTTTGTGTGTGTCTCTCACACACACACACACACACACACACACACACACCCCCACAGCTCACTGACCATTCAATACTGTCTGGCAGTCCTTGTCAAGATGTGACAGAAAATATGATAAGGTGTCAGTCGATAAAAATGCTCATCCGTCGGCACTTGCACCCCCCATCCTGCCATAGACACACACAGTCACGCACACAAACGGTGTCTTCCCACCTCACGCTGCCGGGTCACGTGTGACAATTCCAAAGAGACACAGCTTCAAAGCTGGAGAAGGAACAATGAATTTGTTCCTGACACACTGGTCATCTCAGATGACTTGTTTTTTTTTTTTTTTTTTTTTTTTTTGGCCAAGTAACCAAAAACATGCACCGGGAGTTGAATGGAAGAGTTGATGTCAAACTGCCGTCCTGGAGGGCCGCCGTCCTGCGTGTTTTCCGTCTCTCCTTGTTGCAGCACACATGATTCAAATGGACGGGATCGATATCAGGCTTCTGCAGAGCTTGCCGATGAGCCGATCATTTGAATCGGGCGTTTTGCAACAGGCAGAGGTGGAAAAACATGCAGAGCCCAAATGGGCCGAGTCATTTGCACAGCAGGCAATTTGTAAAAATAAAGAAAGGGAATTGAAGAAACGAGCGCCCGGCGCTGAACGTGAAGTACTTTGTGAGCTCTTGTTGACGTTAGGAAACGCACGGCAGCATTGGGAGCCTTCCCCAGCTTGCGTGGCATCTGCGGTTACATGTGCCACCACGACAAGCGCTGTCCTTACAAGCTCGGGAGTCATTTTCCCACGAGAGTGATTCATTTCCATAAATGATTTATGCACGAGAGACAGACGAGTCGTATTTGCATTTCGCCGCTCGCGTGTACTTGTTTGTATGCGCGTATAAGTCGGGTCAACTCTTCCCGTTTTACATGCGCTTATTATATGCAAAGAGGTCAATGCATGCAAAATCATCGACGAGAGGAAATCAATACACACGCAAACACTTAAACACATGCAAATTAAGACGCACACGTTGCAAGGTGAGGAAGAAATGTTGAACCCCAGGTTCTGATGTCGAGCCCGGGTCGCCCTCACAACTCTCAGAACGTCAATGTCTGTAGTTCTCTTGACAGTTCTCACCTTGAACTTTAATATTTTAGCAGCAAGCCTCTAAAATGAAAGGCCAACAGCTCACATTTTCATCCAGGTTCTGACATCGCATTTGTTTGAACCTGAAGGGTTTTTTTTATTTTTAGAGTTAGTTGGAACTGCAGACTGTGGAGCTTTTCCTCCCTCGTCAGTTCACATTCCGGCAATCTCGTTGTCAATCCGTTGGAGGCTGCGGCTTTATAAGTTGTCATCGAAAGCTCTCCGCTTCTCTTGTCGGTGAACAAGCCTTTTCCTTGCGCATGCTCGTGGCTTCGAAATGTGGAGCTGGTGACCGTGGCGGCACACGGAGCTGCACATATTTTCACCTTCCACCTCTGGAAATTCTTTCCAGATGAAGTTGTTTTCAGAGCGCTGGAAGCCATTTGATTTTTTTTTTTTTTTCGCCGGAGTGAGCCGATGCTTGCCGCATCGACTCCATGGCAACCGGCACTGAAAAGTTCTCCTCATGCAGCTGGAGATCACGCTATACGGAAGAGTTAAGATATTTTACACATTTATTAACAGAGCAGCTTTTTTCCTTGAGCTTAAAAACATGATTCAAACAGAAATGAGAAGATGAAAGAAAAAAATGAGGCGAATTAGTGGGTTCAAAAAAAAAAAAAGAATCGTCTCCTCCCTTCTATTTCTATTCTGTTCAACCTTCTAGTTCCATCCTTGAAAGGCCTTTCGCTTTTTTTGTTGTTGCTGCCGGATACTTTTTTCCTCTGGATTTTAAGGAAGTCACCGTGTGATCAAAGACCGGTCCAATCGCTCTGGCGCCAGTTTCCGTTTTAAAATGCCGATTTGCTCCTTGAGAGGATCCTGCTGAGAGCTCAGCCTCTCGGTGTGAAGGCTCCTTCTTTTCTGCGCTCACAACCGGGCGTCCTTGCCCACTCGGGGTCGGCACGAGACGTGGATGAAGTCAATGCGATCAGTCGGACATCCCGACGAACGAGGTCATGCGGTGGAATTATTCAAGATGGCAGCGAGTCGCAGAAGGCGTCAACAATTCGGGTCATGTTCAATCGCTGTCTTGGATGGACAATGAAAGAATTGAGAGGGGCTTTATTATGGCAACTTTACTTCTAGTTAGCTGCCGATGTTTGGAAATGTGCAAACGACAACGTGATCACGTCCAAATGCAATTCGGTATCTTCTGGCTGCGGTCCAGTTCAATCCATTTTATTTGCAGAGTGAATTAGAACAACAGAAGTTTGGTAAAGGCACTTTCGATATCGAGTAGGCCTCGAAGCACACTCACACATGGGAAACACCCCCCCCCCCAACAAAACAAAACAGGCCTCTTGTGCCAACTCCTTTATTGCCGTTCACAGCTTCCCTCCAGTTTGTCGTGCGTCCCTCAAAAGGCGCGCGGTTGACAAGCCCACGTCGTCTCATTAAGCACCTCTAATGGGGAGATGGTGGCCTTGCGGCCACTGCGCAGCCGGCTCCGTGTACTTGGCGGTCGGCCACGCAAAAGCCGCCTCGGTCTGCTTCTCCGCTTGTACCGTCAGCTCAATTAGGTGCGCCACTCTTGCCTTGGTGGACCGCAGGATTATCGAGAAACAAAATGTTTTCGTTGGCTTGATGGGCCTTGGCTTACTTTCCTTTTTAAATCTTAATTCAAACGTGGGGCTCAAATACAGCAAAGCAGTACTTGCAGTGTGGCACGTCCTGCATGGAGGGCGCCGGGTCGGTGCGCGAGCCTGAGACAGGACTGACCCCTACCCAAAAACTCTCTCTTGTCTTGCGAGCAGTTAAAGAGGGCGGCAAGTGTACAATAATTCTTGATTTTTCTGGTCTTTTGACCAAACCGTGCTATGACACATGGTTAATTGTTTTTTATTGGTGGAAAAAAATCCATGTCTCTTGAATGTAATCTGATGGGGAAAAAAAAATCCTCATGGATGAATCAAGTGTCTGACAGTTTGTCTGTCCAAAATGAAAAGCAATTAATCATTCACATTTTCTCTGTCTACTACTACACACACACGAAACGACAAAAATGAATGAGAGAATTAAGACTAGTTGTGTAAATATCAAATGTGTACGTGTTTGTGCGAGCACGTGCGTGTGTGTGTGTGCGTGGCAGGGTTTGGGGAAGCTCAGATGTGAGATTACAGAAGGGATTATGGGAATTATAGTTCAATGAGACACAGAGGGTGGTTGACAGGTGAGACTTGTTAATGAAGGCTTAATGCGAAAATGCTTAACACACACACACACACACACGCGCACACACATACACACACATCAGTGCTGTCCAGCTGGTGTGTGAGCTCAGTGCAGATGGGACCTTGGTTGGGAAACATGTCTGACGGCAGAGTCGTAATTTGGGTTTTCATGAATGAGGCCTTGCGATGGGCGACGGGATAACAGCAAGACAGCGACAGAACTCCGATTTTCTGCAGGCCTTCAAAAAATGAGCGTGGCTGGCACCGGCTCCCTCCATTTGAGGAAAAATGAATACACAAGTCATCAAGTGGAGTCGAAAGATTCTTATCCATTCATTTTGTCACACGTTTGACAGGATTGAGACATTTCTGCTGAATGATCAATTCACAGAATTTTGACCATGATGGGAAATGGCGCAGTGGATTCTTTGCTCTTGCAATATCGGCCTTGTAAAAAAAAAATGCACCTTCGTGTAATTGCAATGAAAAATTGGGAGTCGCAGTGCTGGATACACGACATGCTCGAATACTGGATGTGATCTAAATGGGCTTTTTTTCATTTAGCGCTATTAAACTCGCATTTCCCGCTTCCTTTCCCTCCTTCCTTCAGCTCAAGTATTCTTTCCATTTTCCTCCTTTGATTTCTTTTTCATGAATTCATTTTTTTTTTTTTTTACCCTGGCATGCTTCAGTTGGCACAGCGTTTAAGCACACATGCACGCACGCGCAAATACTTGGATGGTCCCCAGAGTCTTAATCCAGTCTTCTTTCAGGCTCTAACCCGTGATGTCAGTCACTGGGAGAGTTGCTGTTTGTTTTCAAACGGGTTTGGCTCGCGCCCGCGTCGCTGTCCTCCACTCGCATCCCTCCATTCAAACTCCCGGGTGGCTCCGTTTCCTTCAACCTCGCCATCACCGCGATGAAATGGGTTTCAGAGTCCCGCCTTTTTGTCGCGTCAGGCCTATAAAAACTCAACCAAAAACCAAAACGTATTCATTTAATTTCAGTTATTTTTTTTTTCTAATTGTGCATTTAATATTAGTCACTGGCTGTATGATTTATTTGCCGTGTCCTACATCAGAAATCATTTTTCTTTCATTAAAAACGAATATTGAAGAAAGTGAGATATGAAAAACTGACACTGAAAATCTCACCGGTGAGAAAATGATCTCATTTCGCCACCCAGCCTTTGCTCCTCATGATTTTGTTGATGGAATCGGTGGCGAGAGCTAGCATGTAAACAGAGCATCAAGGACCGAGCAGCAAATACAAGAAATGAGATTCTTCAGCTTTCCCGGGCCAACATAAAACACGGGCCTTGAGTTTGACGCTTGCCCAAGAACCAACCTTGTCGCCAATGGCGGCCATATTAGCATGCGCGCACGCTCACGTACCAACTGGGGAAGTCAATTATGGACCAGTTAAATATATCGATATATTTCTTTTTTAAGAAGCAGTGGCGCTGATCACTGTGTAAATGAAATATGGACACCAAAAGATTTCCAGGCAGTGAGATGAGAAGAGAGATGGCAAGCAGACAGCGAGTGATAACATCAAACTGCAGGACAACTAGGACAAGGACACACTGATGAAGTGTGTGTTTGTGTCTCCGTGTGTGTGTGTGTGTGTTTGAGAGAGACAGAGAGACCGATGGGAGTGAGTAGAGATAGAGCTGTCGAGATAGTGATTTACCGATTGAGCGAGAGTAGGGGGACTGCTGAAAGAGAATCAATAAGAAGGAAACCATGAAGCAAAAGATAGCGAGAGACATAAATAAGGGGCAGGAAAGAAAGTCGGAGGGAAGGAGCGGCAGAAGAGGATTGAGGGACGCGTGACATGCAGCAGACGATGAAGACGAAAAAGGAATAAATCTGTTGGCTTCATTGCGTTGGCTTTACTATAATACTCGGGAAATTGAAACGAAATGTTCTTTTGACTTGTTATCTCAATTTGGGATATTTTTCTCAGCCAAACTTTTTTTTCCTTTTTTTTTTTTTTTTTTACACAGTGGTGGCCAACCTCTTTTTCACAGACCGGTTGGGCCAAGTATATGCTGTTCGCGGACCAGCAACCACCTTTTTCATTGCCTTTAAATTGCCAGTTTTAAAGCACTGCTACCGATAACAAAGATAATTACAGGATAGAGTGATTAAACACTTTAGTCACAGATTTCTTTTTCAGTTATTTCAAACAGTGCTATTCTACTATACAACTAATGCAAAATAAAACACAGCGAACTACAAAAAAAAAATGGACCAATCCGGAATAAGGTAATAAGAAGGTCGGCACTCCACAAAGTGTCACTCTCGGGTTGACTGCGTCTAATTGACCCCTGGAGTCACTTTACGATGACAGTGAATGAATACCACTTCATTTCAAGTTTAGGGTCGGTTAGGTGAGCAACACTTTTGGTGACAAATGAAATTCAGATGCGGCTCCTATTTATTTACTCGGCATTTGGTGCGGTGATGTTTGAGCCTTCAACAAGTCACACACGAATATGGAATGTAACCAGGGACATTATGCAGAGAAACGTTGTTCCTTTTGCCTTCTGTTGTTTGCTCCTTTTTAAATACGAGGCCGTTCCATGATGCGACTTCTTATACGGAGCCTGCGAACACTTCCCAGGAACCCCGCGGGCGCCGAGTGACAATCTTTGACCATGCAAACTGCCTCTCTGATCAGGATGAAAGGCTGTTTTTCGTGGCGCCAACATCAAACGCAAGAAGCGGTGTCGTCGCTGCCGCTCGCTGCCATCTGAGCCTTTTGCAAGATGCCATTAAATATAACAACATGAAACAATAATGGCGGGCCGTCATCCTGCGCCACATAAGGCTACGTTCACACTGCAGCTCGATTCCGATTGTTGATTGTTTTTTTTTTGTCCAATTTCAATTATTATTATTATTAGGCCTCTTTGCTATGTGAATATAAATCGGAAATCTATGCGAGTAGGTGAGTTTTCAAATTGCGATACACAAAACGGAAAGTGTTCCTGTCACTTTCTGACACGACTTTGTTGACGACATTCTGGTGAATGAGCAATGTTACGCTGTCGCACTGTTACGAGGGAGTCAAGATTTGAAGACATGCGGACAGATTTGAACTGGTTCAATTGTGCCGTTATGTTTCATCTGTTCCGGCGGGATGTCGTTCACCATGGTGATCGAATTGAAATTGCATTCCATTAGGAATAGTTTCCAAGTTAGTTCGTTCAGAGACACGCCCGAATGTAAAGACTCAAAGCGAAGCGCACCGATTTGGGCTCACATTTGCCCTTTTAAGCACCGGAGAGGACTCCTATTTAGAAGCAATGAAACGGCACTTCCAATTCACCTGCAGCTTTTATTGCAAAATCTATAAACCATCACCGCAGCCATCGTTTTTCCTTTGTCTTTTACTACCTTTGTTGTCTAACAATCTCTTTATGTTCCACTACCGTTCCAATCGTGGCGTGATCGAAAATAAGGCGGCCTCTGGGAGACAAATTGGCTTCCTGGCTGTAAACAACGCCCTTTTTTTCAGGGCAGTTTAGCGAAACATTAATGTGCTACGCAATGAGCGCCCGGTGTATTTTGATCAAAACGCGTCGACGGGAAGGCCGTTAAGGAGGACGCATCTGTCGTTTCGATAAACAATGCTTGTTTTAGTGACGCTGTACGGATTTTTGCGCGTCTCGAGCGCTTTAGCGCGTTTTCCAATTCGTTCCGCCTTACGTGTTGTGTCTTCTTCTCCCTTTGGCTGCAGCATCCGAGGCCTCGTCTTCCTCCTCAATGAGCCCGCGAGGTTTCGCAGACTTCACGTTCACGAAGGAGCCGCAAGACACGGTGACGGTGCGAGGCGGCGTGCTCCGGCTCGACTGCCAGGCCCGCTCGGACGTGGCGTCCGGAAGCCCGACCGTGACGTGGAGGAAAGACGGCGTGCTGCTGGGCGCCCTGGTGGATGAACGGCGGCAGGAGCTGGCCAACGGATCCTTACTCGTTCGCAATATCGTGCACTCGCGGCACCACCGCCCCGATGAGGGGGAATACCAGTGCCTCTCCACCCTCGAGGGGCTCGGAAGTATCGTCAGCAGGACTGCGAGAGTCACCGTGGCTGGTAAGATGCGACATCTTTTGGGCACCGCAGGGGAGTTGCAGCATCTCGAAAGAAAATGAGGAAGGGGTGCACTCAACTCATGATCAGATTCACTGAAAACATTGAAGCAAGCGAATTCCTTCTGTATCCTGTTGAATAAAATGCTTTGAGAAAAATGAGGAGCCAGGCAGGAAAAAAATATTTTGGTGGAATTGGAAGAAGACAAAAAGCTGACAGAAGCAAGAGTCGGGGCCTAATAATACATTACAGGGCAAAATGCTAATGAGGAGAGGAGGCTTAGAAAAATTCAATTAGCGTCTCCGTGTATGCAAACAGATACAACTGCAAAGTGGGAATTAATTAGCGAGGCCCAACGCTCAGCAGGTGGGTGTGAACGCTGGAGATTAAAGCAGCCGTTTCCATGTTAAGCATTGCATTTTACTCGTGCAAATGCATTGAAGCTTTTTCGGGTGACGTGCGACCAATCTCCTTTTTCTTTTATAATGGTATGGATAATGGTGCAAAACTACGCACGACTACTTTTTTGTCCGCATTCTTGAAAGTATCGTGTCTTGCTTGTCTCCAGGTCCGCTAAGAGTCGTCGTCCCCACCGAGTCGGTCTCCTCATATCTCGGCGACACTGCGCTCCTGCGCTGCGAGGTCTCGGGGGAACCGACGCCCGTCATCCGCTGGCAGAAAAACCGAGACGATCTGCCAATGACGTTTGACCCCTCCTCTCGCCTGGCGGTGCTGCCATCCGGTTCGCTGCAGGTCAGCCGCGTCCAGCCGCCGGACTCGGCCACGTATCGCTGTCTGGCCGACAACCCCGGCAGCACCAGGACGGGGACGGATGCTGAGCTGCGGGTGCTCCCAGGTGACTCCCCCCTTTCCGTTGATGCGCGGCAAATACATTGATTGACACCGCGCTGGAACACGTGTTGGCAGGGTTAGCCGCATGCTTTTCAAGCTGCCGATTAAAAAAAGGATTAAAAAAAAAAACTGGACATAAACGTGGAATTTCCAAAGTCTAACATAACATACCTTGGATGATTACATTTTTTTTCCTCATTAAAAAAAAAGGATTTCCATTGGAATGAGGGTCCGTATAAATCCGATCCAGGGTTAAAATGTTCAATTTTTAAACTTTTTTTTTTTTTTTTTTAAGTGCAAAGTCAATGTTTGAATTTCTTGTCATCCGAATGTAAAACTAAAAAATGTAAATTCATCTACAACCAGTACGTGGATTGCGATTAACCGGAAGCCCGCAGTGTTTGTGGACATACATCCCGTATATCGTGCTTGGTTCTTGCCTGGCGTTCACCTTATTCAGCTTAAGATGTCAGTGGACACAAAACCCAACGTGGTAAGATAATTCAGCAAGATAATAAATTGAAAGTGACAAGTCAGCCGCGTGGGAGAGATGCCTGCCTGGCAGGCTGGTGGAATTTGTGCTTGTGGAGAAAGACGACGAGTGCAACGGGTGAGCTTGTTGTCAAACCGAAACAATGCAGAAAGCTCGAAAGCCGAGTGTCAGTGACAATGCCGGCGTGCATCTCTCAGCTGTGGATACGAGATGGGCCAGAGTGGAGGGGGGGGCTGGAGAAGCCGTCAAAAATTGACATGAAAAATACAGGAGACTTTGGACGCGCGCCCCCGATAGGACAAGTTACACTCCATCATGAAAAACAGTTGCGGGATGGAACGGTGAATACAATGTCTTTATGTGATCTTCTTCCGATATTTTCATTAGTTTTCCCTTCGCTGAAGCACTGCAACCTGCGATGGGGGAGGGGGGGGGGTT
>CAAKHF010016664.1:3392-22157 GCA_901007745.1 Hippocampus kuda
CGACTGATTTTGTCACAAACAAGCAGACAATGGAAAGAAGGTGGACATTTACTGTGACACTTGGATCTTCCTATCCAGCCCTGCAAGAAGCACTGCTTGAAGCTGGAGCCGCTAATTTCGTAACTGTGGAAACAGCAGGGTGATGGAAAAGTTACTTTAGCCCAGGATTTCCCTCTGTTTTGGTGTTCCCGCCTCTCTATAATCAAGAACATACATTCTGCATTTGCGTTGGCAAGAGGAATAACAGCGGTTTTTGTCGAGAGGTTTTCAAACAGAACTTCAAAAGTCAATTGGCCCCAAAACGTTCTGGGAAAATCTGACCTGTGAACAAATCTTTCAGTGGACTCAGCATCTTGGTGAAGGCTACCGGAGATGGCAAAGGGAATTTTTCGTTGAGTGTGCATCATTGAAAAACGCATCATTTGGAGCACTCGTAAGTCAAGGTACCACTGCATTTATGTATCAATCCTTTCATGCCCAAATAATGATAACCTGTCACCTGATAACCTCATAAGCTGTCCACTGTAGTAAACGCTGTCCCTGAAAGGCGAAATTTGTTAAACATGCCACTATTTTGTCATTATTTGGAATATTGTTACATTACAGCTTTCTGTTAAAGATGGTAAGGCAAATTGGTAAGATTTGGGGAGGGGTGAGGGTAGGGGGGCAACAGCCCTGCATCCCATTGGACTAGATCCAGTACTGCACTCAACAGTAGCAGAATCACATCTTTACATTCAGAACCAAAACAAGTGCAAACTGCAGTAAGAACCTAATTTTTAAAACAGTTACTATAGGATGATTAATACGATATGTTCATAAATTCCACCTTGACACAGCAGAATGTAGAACAAACTAGTTTTGCTTCTGAAATTGAATTATCTTTATGGACCATTGTTTTGAAGAGAAATTGTGTATTTTTTTTCATCGCGAATAGTTTTTGGTTATCATTTGCAGATCTAATAAAGCTGTATCGCATTTATTAATAGTAATGGAAGCTATTTTTTTCGACACACTCCTTTCCTCACACTGCCAACTGGCTTGAGCTGCGACTGGCCTATTGATAGTCCATTACATTTTTAAATCCGTGATATCATAGAGCTTAATTTTCCATCAGTGGAAATGTAAGCGTGAATGCTTGTTTTTGTATGTGCTCTATGACTGGCTAGCGACCAAAATCAAATGGGACAGGCCGCATCTCACCCAATGACAAAAAGGTCTACAGCAAATGGTTCGATGAGAAGGTGGTGACCGCCTTTTGGCACATGAAAGTTCAAACTTCAAATATTGCACACACACACACACACACACACACACACACACACACACACACACACACACACACGCTAATTGTGCCGCAGTCAATGGAGTGCTTTTAAAAATGGCCAAGGATATTACAGATGATAACAACAACAATAATGGTGCATTCAATAAATAGATTTTTACAGTGATTCCGAGCACAAGTATCAAATGAAGACCAATATTTTCTCAGGTTTTGACCTGGTCGAGAGAGACGAATTTGAGCGTAGATCTTTGAGAGTCAAGAGCAAGACTTTAGGGGTTAAGACCAAAATTTTAAGTCTAAATACTCACGCTCATGTCTGACATGATTTTAAATGAAACATGACGACCGAGTCCAATTTGTGAGCATCTCAGGCCTCAAGTAAGTCCTGCTGACTGGCAGAGGGAGATAGCGTTCTTATTTGGAATTCCTCCATGCAGGTGAAAACAGCCAACAGCCACAAAAAAACAACAACAACAACAAAAAACCAGTTGAGAAAATTGATCCAAAATCCTCAAATCTTCATCTTTCCGCTCAGGCTGCTGAGCATCTTATCTGGCCATTTCCATGCACACGCATTTTGGAAGCCAATCCATTCCCGTACGACGCTATTGTGCAACGCTGCAAAATGAATATAAATGGCATCAATTTCCACTGATAAATGCAGACACATTGTGGCGCGGATTCCGGATTAGTGTATAATTGGGAGGGGGAAATGTCAGGGATACGTTAGGATATTCCACCTCGTCACAGGCGGAATGCTGCGAATCGGGACCACGCGTTCTGACTCCCAAATTACTTTGACGCAACTGGAGACTTTAAGATGGATGCCGCATGATTGGCAGCTCTCAGATATCGCTCCGCTTGCTAGGGATCAAAAGGCAGATGGGTTTTTATGAGACTTTAGGCATGGAAAAAATATCTGTCACGACAGTGGGCGGCGATTTAAAATATGGTACCTACTCGACATGCATACAAGCTTCGAGTGTAAAGTCACACATCAGTCACTACAGTAGCCGCCCGTGTAATTTTCATGCACAACTTAAGTTAAGAGATAAGACTCAGACTGCCCATAGAGAAGAAAACAAGCTTTAAATGCCTGATGGCTGTAGTGACTGATGTACAACCCTGACAAAAAAAAAAGAATAGCTAGTGGACAGCTAAGTGATTAGTGCACATCGCTGACATCAAGAAAACTGCTTGACAATCGCTTCCCCACTGATGTGATCGAGTCGCAACTGTGATATCAAGAAAAGAAGCTGTCGACTGGAGTGAGTGATGCACAACAAAGGAACTTGTGACGAACTAGCCACTGTAGTGACTGAGGTTTACCATTTATAACAAGAGTTCAGGAAAGACAGTTCATTGTAGTGACTGATGCACAGCACTGACATCAAGAAAAAAGCTTGTGAGTACTACCCCACTTTAGTATCTGATGGACAATTTTGACATTAAAAAAATTGCTTGTGAAAAGCTACTCTCTGTAGGCACCAATGCACAACTTTGATGGGATGTATGAACGGTGCTATACAAATAAAGTTGAATTGATTGATGAAGAGAATTTATTGTGAATAGTTCCTCTCTGTAGTGACTCAGGCACAAGTCTGACTAACAGAAAAGAACCTGGGAATAGCTGCCCACTGTTTTGATGTGACGTTAAGATCTTGTGAGTAGCTCCCCACTGTTGTGTCTGATGACAATTTTACGATCGATTCTCGCGAATAGATTGATATGAATAGCTTTTGAATGGCTGCCCACTTTAGTGAGTGATATGTGATATGTGATATGTGATAAGTGAGCCTCCACAGATATAAAAGCGTATGGACTGGCACAGTGGCATCCAATGTAGTGACTGTTGCGCAATTTTGACACAAAGTCTGATGCGTCGAGAAGAAAAGAGCTTTTGCTTTGCTCTATACTGTTTTTGTTCATTTCCGTCAGGCCTGAAGAGTCGCACTAAAAACACTTGCGGGGGAGGTAATTCATGCATGAAGGCGTTAATACTACACTTGTCTTTTGCATGTCACTCTTCTTTTCTTTAGGGCCCCCGCGGCGTCTCACTCATGGCAGTAAATAGAAGAAGGAAGCAAATAAACACTTCCTGCGAGCCAGCTCGCGTAATCAAATGTTTCAGTGCCGTAATGACGGAGGGAAGCGGGAGGAAAAAAGGCAGGGAGGCGCCCACTTGGCTTATCTGGCAACGGCGGCGTGCGCTCGCTCGCTTCCATCGCAAGGACCAGGCGGGCCCCCCGGGGGTGCGCTGGGTGCACCCCTCGTCGCTCCCCGCCTGCTCACCATGTGCTGCTTTTTATTACCATCTGGCTATTGAACATTTTATGCAGTGCAAGAGGAGTGGGAAAAAAATATTGCTGTTTAGTTTGGCAACCGCGCCTTGACACTACACCTTCGATACGTCTGCGGATGCTGTGATCCTCAACTGGTGGTTCGGGAGCCAAAAGTGGCCCATTGTGTGTGGGTCACTGAGTGGTAGTAATAAATTAGAGGAGAAGTGCGAAAGGCTTTAATGTGGATCCCAGGTGGAACTTCGAAAATCATATTTTCTTTCAAAATCATATTTTGAAAGCCAGATTTTTTCTTTTTTTTCCTGCTTTGGGTATAACACATAAATGTCTCCCAGTGGCTCTCAGTGCTGCCCGGCATGTTGCGACACAACGTCATACCACATTGAAGGTGCACCACCCTAAATGTGGACTTGCCTCTCTTCTGTTCAAAGCCATGAAAAGGATTTCAATCTAGCGAGGGCGCTCACAATTCACAATTCACGGGAAGGATTCATTTTTGGACCATGCATGATCTTATTTATCCTCACAATGAACACAGTGTGAGAAGTTAACTTTAAAAAAAAAAAGTGATACAACCAAAGTTTTCAAAGGCTGTTTTGGAATAATACAGTTTCTTTATTGCTCCCCAGCGTCTATAAAAGTGGGTTGCAACTATGTGACAATAACAAAATTCCGGGGTGACTACACTTAAAAAGAGTCATGCCTCCGACCGTTGGCTGCAGTAATTAAGCAGCAATTAGGCCCCTGCACGAGTGTATTGACTTGAGGGGGGGGAGGGGGGCATGGACACCACTTTGTAGATTCTCTCACCAAGAGGCAGATTGTTGAGTATCACTGGCCGCACTCCCGTAAACACAAGCTTTGATCATCCTGTTGTTGTTTTTTTCATTTTGATTTGTGCAGGCGCTTTTCGCGTCCTCCGGCGTGCCGTAACGAGCGCTTTGGATGCCGTGCCGCTGATGCAACAGATGCGGCGCGGTGGACCGACTTGATGCAACACAGGCGGAGGAAAATGAAAACAGTCGCAATGTCGCTGCCTCTTTGTTGACTCCATTTGGTGGCCGCCGTCGCGAGGACTGACGGACAAAGGATTTGATGCAACTACGTGGCGTTTGAAGGAAATCACAACGTCAAGAAAATAATATTGTACGTTGATGGCAGCCTTCCTTTTTCTTTTCGGACATGGCGCCTTGAGACTTTTTTGTGGGTCTGATCATGATAGACATGTCAACCAAATTTCATGTTGTCAACTGAAACTGACTGCTGTGGCTGAATTGTCAATATGAAAATTGGGCCGATTCAGCATTGAATGGGCTGCTTTAAAGCAAAAGAGTTGACTTCTCGTGTGTTTTCAGGCATAGCTTCTTGAGACTTTTTTGTGGAGCTACTCATAATAGACCAACGTTCATGTCAAAAATCGAAATTGGCTTCATGGGCTCAGTTTTCAACAGTACAAGTGATCAAGGATATAAAAATAAACCTCAAATGTCTGCTTCAAAGCAAAATGAAGGTACTTCTGTGTTTTGGGGGGGGTTGCTTTTTGTGATATTTTTGTGTGTGTATCTACTCATGATAGACATGTTTAACAGTTTTATGACGTCCCTCCGCAGGTCGCTAGATAAAAATAAAGTCAGTGGCAAAATTATAACAAACAAACAAACAAAAAAAACAACCAAAAAAAAAAACGGATCATCGCTCGCTTGAAATGACCCTACAATGGCTGCCTCAAGCCAAATTGACGTCTTCACGTCTGGCTTCCTGAGATGTCACATGACTGACATGCCGACCAAATTCCATGTTGCCAAGTCAAACTGTTCTGCAGGGGCTGATTTTTCAAACAAATCTGTGAGTCTGCTATCAAGCTGATTTGGGGTTTTGCACTCCCAACCAAATGCGAATTACCTTCAGAATGGCAACAGCTGCAAAAAAAAAAAAAACAAAAAACGAGCTGATGCTTCTTAACTTTGTGAGCTTCTTAGCGCCTTTCTGGTCCGCTCGTCAGGCTGATTAGCGACAGCCAACAGCTGGGAGCAGGCTCACAGGTGCAGCACATCTATAGTACTTGACGAGACGCTTTCTGTTCGACATCATACGAATCAATACGTACACATGTGCATCGATTAAATGCGGTTCTTTGGATTTTAGAGATGTGTTGGAGGAGGGCGATATCTGAAGCACGCAAGATAAGGGCCCGCGAGAACCCCGGTTGTAGGCAAAAGAATGAAAAAAACAAACATTTATTTCAAAATATTCTTTCAGATAAATCAGCTTTTTATGACACATGAAGAGTCATTCAAAAATGGCAGCGTTATACACCCAAATAAAATACAACATTGGCGATCATCAAGTAAAGAAAAGCTTAAAAAAAAAGTCTAACGCATGAACATAAAAGATAAGTGCATTGCTTTGGTCTCCACTGAGCTTTTGCCTTTATTGCCAATGTCCGATTTGAGGACCATCCTGGGAGACGACGAGTCAGCAAAAGCTCGCCGCGCACGTAACGCCACGGCGGCCATATTAACACGTGCGTTTTGGGAACTTAATTACGCGTCGGGCACGCGGCCCGGCGAGGCCGTCCGCGATTTATGACGATGGCCGGCCGCACTTAGCCCCGCTGCCGTTCTCTAAATTGGCCGATTACTCACGCGAGGCGGCCGACATGCGCAATAATTGGCACGAGCGCATTTTACTTTAAGGTTGATGTATCGATCGCCACGCTGCCAGAGCGGAAATCCATAACGGACTCTTCCTGTTTGTTATCAGCAGTCAAAAAAAAAAAAAAGGGTTACAGATGAGGCAGGAAGACCCGATACAAAAAATACCTGCTGTTATTTTGTGGCTCAAATTCAAATTAAAACTTCAGTTAGACTGCGAGTTACAAAGACCTATTTTAAACGATGAACCATACTGTTATACTGTGGGTCAAATAGACCCGAATTAAACAATTAACCCTCCGGTTATAGTCTGAGCAAAATAATTTGGTGATCTTGTGGGTCAAACTGACCTGCTTTTAACATTTAACTCACCTGTTATACTGTGGGTCAAATTGACCCATTCTTAATATTTAAATCTTCAGTTACTCTGCAAGTACACACATCTAGTATTCGTCATTCTACCAAGAGGATTAAAAAAAAAAAAGTCTAAGCTTGATTATTAGCCTTTTTGTAGTTGAGTCACTCATCTCAAGGCACACGATGATTAAAAACACTTTTTATTCAATTTGAACACGTGGAAAGATAGATGAGTAAATTGTGCAAAATTGACCACAAAAAACGCCGCCGTCCTTATCCCAGTGGTTTCATATGTCCAACCCGAAGCCGCCCCCCCAAAAAACCTATCCTGTCCTCTTGCCAGTGGCCTTTGATAAATCCACTTCTCGCACATTAACCATGCTGGCGGAAACACGGCAGGTGTAAATGGCCACCTGATCCTCGCCACTTCTTTTTTTTTCCTCCGCCAATATTGAATTTTCAATATCCAATCATGGCGTGAAAATCAGGTTATGGCCACTTTGCTTTGCTCTGCCCGCCGGCGAATGGTCGAGGCAAGGGTAGGGAGTGCCCCCACTTGGGGCCGTCACCTGCAATCATACACGGGTGGTGGCAATGTTCTGTCACGGTCGCCCTTAGTGCATGGTTTTGATACACATTACGGCGACGCCATTAGCGCCGCATCGATTGGATCCGGGGGAAATGAGACCAATGAGTCGGGAGTGCTTTTGGTCCACTCTGTGAGGAGGGTGACTGGAGCAGAGTGTTGTACTGCCTGCCCAGCTCGTATATGTTGCTGCTCCATGTGTATTAAAAAAAAATAGCAGTTTTTTTGAAGGTTCAGATAACTGTAACTTCTATGATGTTAGCATAAAAATGGTGGGCTAGCTTAGCCTGTAATAGACTGAGACACAGGAAGTGTCCCATTTTGTTTTAAAGTGGAAATTTTCGATTACATTGTGCCCAACGGGATGAGACACAACAATAATCATGAAAAATTCAGCCTCGGTTTCACTAACTGGAGCAACATGACTTTTGGTACACATATGTATCATGAGCAGACCCACAAAAAGGCTGAAGAACCTATGCCTGAAAAAAACAGACAAAGTCCTGCCAATTGGCTTTGAAACTTGCATTTTATGCTGCCCTGGCTCAGTTGCCCCCGACAGGATGAACCCACCTGCTATACTGTGGGTGTTGCGGGTCAAACTGAACTGATTTTGCCATTGAACCCTCCTGTTAAGCCGTGGTGGAAACAGATTTTTACAGTTTATCATCCTGTAGTACTGAGCAGTAACTAACCCTTTTTGGGTCAAATTGACCCATTAAAAAAAACCTTTTTACTATGCTGTTACACCGTGGGTCAACAAAACGGATTGTAGGTCAAATTGACGCGTTTTCATATTTTGCCCTCACGTTACATCGCGTGTCAAATTGACCTTTTGCAAGACAACGTAACCTGTTTGTAATATTTAACACTCATATTATACTGAGGATCAAATTAACCCCTTTTTAATGTTTAACCTTCATGGCACGCTGTGAACAAAGGTGATCAATTTTTAACATTCAATAATTGTGTTAAGTTATGAGTAAATTTATTCACCTGTTTTTATGATGTGACTCTCTTATATAATACTGTGCGTCAATTTGACCCGTTTGCAGTTTTACCTCGTTATATCGGGTGTAAAACTGCCCCATTTTTAATGTTCACGCTTCCTCTTATATTGCTAATCAAGTTCAGTCATTTTATGGTTCAACCGTTTCATTTTCCAATCAAATTCTTCTTGGGTCCGTTTGACCCGTTTACCAAAAGTTTCTAAAACAACATGAAATCACAATTGACACTGTTGGTATATCATTTTTAGGTATAATACTCACAATATAGATCAAAATGTGTAGTTTATGTATTTACATACTTATACATTAGCCTCACTCACTAAGCTACTTCCAAGTGGGTCAGTTTGACCACCATCATAACAAGACGATTAAATTGTTTGATTAATGTGCACACCATGTTCCCGTGAGTGTGACACTGCCTCACCTTTTGTGTAACACTTCGTCTTTGCTGGTTAATACGGCTAATCTGCAGGAACACAATGTGCCTCCATTGAATACATTTATTACACTGAGTGATTGATACGATGGCTTCCGTTGATTTTAATTAATACAGCAGGAGGTGAACACGCTCTATGCTCGGACAGAAATTTATGCCACCGGGGAAGTGGCGGTGGCCATTTTGGCAAAGTGTATAATATGTCAGCTCTTTAAAATGCAATTATTGATGACTTGACTAATGGCGGAATACAATCTGGAGCAGAGCAGACGACGCAGATGAAGCGGCAACAAATCACGATGGGAGTGCACTCCGCAAAAAGTTTCCGTGTAAGTGTAATTAGATGCCGGTGCATGTTTGGATGACTGTTCAATAATGAAATAATAGGATATGAAGTGAATAAAAATGAAATAGCATCTGCCTAGAAACAATTGGATCTCAATTTGAGGAGGGGAAAGCCAATTTGACCCTAGAATTGCCGCTTCAAACCAAAATGACCGACCTCCTGGATTGTATTGGGCATGGGGTGATGAAACTTTTTTTTGTGGGTCCATTCATGAAAATTTCGTTCAGTTAACTAAAATGGTTCCATCAAAATAAGACGGCAGACCTCTTGAGACTTTTTCGTGGGCCTACTCGTGAATGACAAGTCAATCAAAATTCTTCTTGCTGCGCGAATTGTGTTTTGGGGTTGAATTTTGTTATCTTTTAGTTGTTAAAAAATGAGTTGATCATTAAAAATGGGTCGATTTGACTCAAGGTCTCATAGGATTGTTAAATGTTACAATGGGTCACTTTGACCCAGACGATAAAAAGAGCTTTAAATGTTACAAATGGGTCAGTTTGACCCACAACAGGCTTTTGGATCAAGTGTTCTAAGAGGATCAGCTTGACCTATGCTGTGACAGCATGGTTAAACCTTACAACTGGTCATTTTATCCACTAGTTAGTATGACCAGCAGTATAACAGCAGCATCAAATATTAAAAGCGGGTCAATTGGACCCGAAACAGGTCAGTTTCCAAACAACACGAGGGTTTAACGTTCAAAATGGGCCAGTTCTACCCGGAGTATATCAGGAATGGATTACAGTGCCCATGTTATGTTCCCACTGGTGACGCATCAGTGGTACGTCTTTTTTTTGCCGGTTTATCGGTGGAGGCATGCGCTAATCTGTCCTTTGGCGGCGGGATAATCCTGATGATAATCCTGTTGATAACAATAATAATCCTCCTTCAACCGTGCGGCGATAACGGAGAGGATATCCTGTCCTGCGCTGACCCCGGGCCTCCCTGTGCGCCACTTCAGCGACTCTGCGGGGCCGGCGCTGTATCAAACTCGAAATCCCCTTGACATGGAATTAGGGAAACAGGCGGCGCAGAGGGCAAGCGTCTGACCAAAAAGATGGCCGTGAGAGACAATGGCACTTTTAATTGTTTCCTCCGGGATTGAGCGTTAGCTTGGGGATTTTGGTACGCCCCCGCCATTCTGCATTTTTTTCCCCCTCAAAGCATTTTGTGGCACCTGTATTTGTGGGCACATCTCCGCATTTTTGGTCTTCTGAACACGAATAGGAGGCTTGGCTATTAAAATGAGTCAAATCGACCCACAATTTAACATGAGGGATGAGCAATGAAAAACATCTCACTTTGACCAGCTGTTTAAGAGGAATGTCAAACAATAACTCATCAGTTGAAACTATGGGTCAGATTGACCCACAATATAGTAGTCTGGGTAAGTGCAAAAAAGATGCTCATTTAACCTGCAGTGTATCATGAGATGGGTCAAATTTTTGACACGTCAGTCTGACCCACAATGCAGGTTAAATAAAATCCATTCATTATCCGAGCTGCTTATTTCACGAGGATTGATTCATTTAAAAAATATATTGCCTTTTTTTTAAATGTTATTCTTCCAACACATTTTGCTTTATTATAAGCATTCTTTACAATATGTATGAGCATATCTATATTAAGAGCACAAATATATCTTTATTAAGAGCAAAAGCAATACTTCATCATTAATAAACAAATGTATGAGAACGAAAATACATAATTATTCCTTCAGTGAAAAACGGCTGCACTTATAAAGAGCCTGACATCCTGTGCATTAAAAGTGTTAAATGTTAAATTACCGGTAGGTGAAATATGACTTGTAAAATAAGAGGAGGGAACAGAATTTTCAAAACAGGCTTAAACATTTTAAAAATGGCTCAAAATGACCTCCCTAAAAAAGACAGGAGGGTAGAACATATGCACCCTCAATGAAAAAATGGGCTGAAACAAAAAATGGGTCTGTTTGTAGTGCAATATTAGAGAAGTGATAAAAACGGGTCATTTGGACCCGCTACATAACAATTTTACCTGAAATAAAACAAGTGTCAGGTGCCCGTACAGTATTGGTTTCCACAAACGTAGACACAGACAAGAAACACAATGAAGGATGCTAGTGAACAAAGAACCAGGAAAAAGCAAAAACAAACCAAAAATGCTTGCAAAAGGCACAAACGTGGCGAGAGGATATGATGCAAAATGTCAAGAACATCGAGAGAATTAAGCACCTGGAGACAGAGTCGTGAGCAGGGCTAATAATCCGACGGTCAGTCATCGCCGTGGCCTGATTTATAAACAGGCAGGTAATGAGGCCAGATTCCAGACAGGTGTGACTCGTGCGGTAACGCCCACTCGTCAGCTGGAGACTGAAACAAAAAGCAAACAAGACAGGATCATGTCAAGAAGAGAAGAAGTGAATGTTAAAAATGGACCATCATGAACCGCAGTATAATTATGAGAGTTTAACTATTTAAAAAAATGCGTCAAACTGACCCACAGAATGACATGTCAATGCCAAAAATGGGTCAAACTGACTCGCAGCAGGAAGGGTCAGTTTGACCAACTACATACTGTATTAAACCGTTAGAAACGGGTGGAGAGGATGTAATCATTGAAAATGGGTCACAATTTGACCCACAAAATAGCCCCTGCCTGCATATTCTCCCACTCCAAAAAAATGTATGTCAGTGGCATTGGTGAGCACAATGGCGTCGTCCGTCTGCAGCAGTTTCCTTTTGTCTTGGGCCGCAGACTCGCATCCTCTCTCGCTGGCACAGATGGACCAATCCTGCATATGTTTTCACCCGGACTGTTTTTTATTTTATTTATTTTTTTCCATTTTACCAGCCTCGCTGTCTCTTCCCATCTCCTCACGCTCGCTCGCCGCCGAATGGATTTAGGTTGTGGAGTTAATGAGGTGATTTGCATCTGTCCAAAGTGCTTTGCTGCTGATTGTTTGGAGCAGCAAGTAAAAACGTGGAAAAAAGAAAAACAACCCAATTTTCTCTTCTCCTCCTGCTGGAGATGTACAAAATGCTCCGCTCATTATCCGTCAGAGAAGCACAGCAGGTAAACAAATTTGAACGACTCTGATACGTGATATGTAGGGCAGCTCTCAACCTTCATGTGATGTGGTGGGTCAAATTGACCCGGTTTCAAGTCCAGAAAACAAATTGACAAAACAACTCTAGAAAAGATGAGATAATCCTTAATTGATCCCAAAACGGGAACCTCAAATATTATAGTTGTACAAAGCAGAGTAGCACCATTTGGATTTAAAATGATTGAATGGAATAAAAGTAAAAATAATTTACATTTTTTATTCATTTATGGTTTTTAAATCTAAGATAAAGTGTCAGAAAACAAATATTAAAAAAAGCAACACAGCAAAACGTACAGTATTCTTGCTTGTATTTTTCTTATAATTTTAATATGCAATTTTTTGCAAATTTTAAAAATGGATACAACTTAATTTGCTTCTTGTTGTGGTAAATTCACTGGATTGTTATAATGCGGGTCAAATAGACCCATGAAAACATTAAAAACATTCAGCCTTATTCGACACATACATTGTTTTATATATGTATTTCCCGCACTGTAAGGCGCTTCGAAGTATAAGGCCCACCTTCAAATATCAGGCACATAGAAGAGAATCTACAATAGTGGCTGCGGTTGAGTCATGCATCCACTAGATGGCGCTCCTCTAAAGGGAATACAGTACAATATAGCTTTATTTATATAGAACTTTCACAAACACTGGAGCTGCAAAAAAGCGCTTGACAGAACATTTAAAATACTACGTCCAAGAAATCAGAATATTGATCCGTGTATAAAGTGCATTGGATTATAAGGTTCACTGTCGGCATTTGAGAAAAATTAATGCTTTTAAGTGCGCCTTATAGTGCGGAAAATACGGTATATATGGACCAAAGTTTACCACCACGAGGCCTCGCAAATCATCACTGTTGGAGTGTGCTGCCGATAAGTAGAACTAAACGTCTTTGTGAGAAATTTCAATGAGAAGAATATAAGAAAAATGTCTGTCCAAATGACTCAGTTTTGATCGTTTTGTTCAACAGCTGTATTTTACAGGAAAAGAGTCGTATTTAAGGATCAAGGAAAGCTATTAGAACAGTCTTTGAATTAAAATATACTTGGTATCTGATAATGTTACACTAATTTCATGCTTTTACTCAAAGAAATATCTGCTGGAAGTTTTTGTAGAAAAAAGTAGTTGAAAAATGCGAAAGTCTTCACATTAACAGGAAGCACCTGCTCTGATATGCTGTGATGTTTTGCCTGGGGTGTAATTAATCTGGATGACAGGTGTCCGCCGCGCACCTTCCTCCACACAGCCAAATAACAGCCTCACTCACTCCGGGAAAATTAAAATAAAATTCAACAAAAAATAAATTAAAAAATACTAAGTAATAAAAATGAGCTACAGGTGTTTTCTTGAAATGAAACAAGAGCAGCTCATCAGGCAGCTCATGAAAGACACGCTGGTCTCGCTGATAAAAGATATAAAGATTTGCACCTGAGAAGTTTTTAATATTACTACATGACAATATTACAAAACACATCCAAGTACATATTGCGAGTTCGAACAAACAAGCGAGCTGACAATCACTCTTGCTAATTATTCACGCTAACCACCACCACCACTTTTAGAACACCTCATTATCTGCCGTGAGTGTGCGCATTTCATACAATGAAAGGTGGAATAGCTTTTTTAAATGTTTGACTTGACAGCCATGGTGCAGGTTAGTGTAGCCACTTTGGAGCGCCTCATCGTTGGCCATGAGTGCTTGGACAAAAATAAAGGGGAAATAGTGAGAAAAGGGATTTTTTTTTTTCTTTCTGACTGGTGTTTCGGGCTAGCTTGGTGGCTTTAGAATGCCTTGTTGTCTCATGAATGTGAGAAAAGATGAAAGAGTGAGCTAAAAATAATCAACAACACACAAATAAAGTAAAAATAATGTAATTGATAAGCAATAATGGACTACAGACTCGGTCTGTACAGTATAAAGAGTGAAGCAGGAAGTGAGTGTGTAGGAGTATGGGATCACATGTCCACATACAGACATTATATACATGTCCATTGAGAGTTAATAGTGGGAGTTAAGGCGCAAGTGTGTGTGTGTGTGTGTGTGTGTCTGTCGGGTCAGATTGCGAGCACTGGCGCAGCTGTAAAAATACTTTATAGGCGGAATTAATGCCGGCGGACATTAGCGGGCGGACCGATAAAAGACCATCAGAGCAGGGGGCCAAGAGGCTTGAGTGGCCCTCCGTGCCCGAGCCTCGTCGCGCTCCCGGCGTTCCCCTGTGTCGGAGTTAAAGTGGAATCTGGCTTCAAAGCCGGCGCGCTAGGTGTGTTTGATTCGCTTTGTGGCATCTTTAAAATGAAACCGGTCCGACAGCCACCTTATCAGCCTGCCTGCGTGTGTTTATTACAGGTAGCTCTTAGCGAAGCGTAGCTTTGTGTACATGAAGTTCATGCTCAAATGTGCAAATATTGATCTTTTGGAGGATGTCTTAGTCACGCAGTCAGACGTGTTTCTAGGAGCCCTAGAAATGACATGGGGGGGAAAAAATGAAATTTTCGCCGCATTGTGCAGATTTGTGGCCACAATACAGGTAAAACATGGGGATGGAATTCAAACTTGAAATTCAGATAACGTGTGCACAAAACACCAACTCTGATCATGAATGACACTCCAAAACTTCACTGCCTCCAAATCCGTTGAACTTTAGAAAACTCTTCACAGCCAGCTAGAGAATCACAGCCAACTAGGGATGGGCGATACCAGTGATTTTGGATTTGATCCGATAGCAAGTAATGCCCGGGCCACGTATCGCAATACTGATCTGATCTGGATTCCGTAAAATTATTTTTTGTTTGTTTGTTTATTTATTTGCTGCCGTTGCGCTTCCACCAATGATCCCGCCTTCAGTTAAACCAAACGACTTTAAACTACCACTACCTTGTCACCCTGTGGTGTAATAGTTCTGCGTGTACTGTTAAAAAAAAAGCAGTGCACTGGTTCTTTTCCTGTGTTTAATTAATATGATAAGAAAGTTGCATTTCACCAATGAAATACAGATCATTCGATTACAAAGTATTTTCCACAGCGCACATTTCTTTTTATAAAAGATGACAGAAAAGCTGTATTGCCATATTTATAATGGCTAAATGATTTTAGAAAATAATTATATTTTCCCCCAAATTTATATTTGAATTTGATTTGCAATTTTTTTATTCAAGGTTCTTTTCAAATGTATTTTTCAACAATGAATCTTTGTTGCGACAAACAATATGAGCCACATTGGACACTATAGACATATAAAGCATTAAATATGTGAAAGTTGACTACAATTACAGGAATAAACTTACTCAATACTTTGGCGTGTATTTTGGTTTAACATTATTCTGTCACACAAGTTTGTTGTAAACAAATATATATTACATTGTACATCAATAAGGAACAAACTAACAAGAATGGATTACAAAAATAACGGAAACAAAAAAAGTAGCTTTTCCACTTCCTACATATCACATTGTGTCATGCAATGTGATATGTAAACGCGGACTGCAATTTTCACTCAATTTACTATATATGTGGAAAAATAAATGAAACACACATCACGCTTCCTGATCTCCAGTTCGTAACATCACACATGCTAAGTGGTAGGAAATGTCCGATAATGCCTTTCCTGTAATATCTTTTCTGACAGGCATTACAAATCACTTAAATGCTAAATGAGTAACATATTTGCGTCAGTCTTTGGGCTCATTCATGAAACATTTGGCAGAATTGATCCTCTTCATACCTGACAACATTGCGAGGATTGCAGTTTCATTCGTCACGGCTCAGGTAGCCGCACACTATCGTCTCCTTATGTGCGCTCAACCTCAGGAGGAAGGGTCTGGCTGCAGCCGAATTGACCCAAGTGCAGGGTGGGTTTTTTAAAAAATATATATTTTTAACTTGTGAGGCGAAAAAGATCAAGCATGTTCCAGATACTCGGCTCAGTGTCTCGGGAGATGGAAACCTACTGCTGTGAAAGCCCTCTGCTTCTTCACCCCTTCGCTGTCCGCGTCTCAGTACAGTCATAAGAGTAAGAGTGGGCCAGAGCAGACGCTGGTGCTTACGGGTGTGCAGAAAAATCTACAAAAAAAAAAAAAAAATTGAGATGAAAGAAATATGGTCAATTAATTGCAAATATTGATACTTTAGTTTGAAGATCGACATTTAAGTTTTAGCATTCTGGATCGAAATATCGATATATTGGTCTTGATCCGCCCATCCCTACAGGAAGCATATCCTGCTCCTGTGATAAAAAAAATAAACAAATAAAAATGGAAGCAAAATCAAGCGTAATGTAACTGTGGTGAGCAGCAATCCGGGAGTAAAATAATAATTTAAAAAAATTATAACTGTCTGTGAGGCAGTGAGGGTACCTTAATTGTAATTGGATGAGCACATGCCGATGACGGGGAGGGCGAGCTCGTGTTTGGAAGCTGAAGGCAAATGGTTGAATACTGCAAAGGTAAAAAAAGCTGCCATTAATTCGCGAACATCCAGTTGCCTTAGCTTGGACGAGAAAAAGAATTGGAAGTCATTCAACCCCTAGCGCAGGGGTTGGGAGCCTTTTTGACGAAGAGAGTCATGAAAGCAAAAAATTTGGGAATGTATTTCGGTGAGAGCCATATATGTTCCTCACGATTGCTCGAGATCCAGCAAAGATAGCGGAATTATTGTCAGTTTGCCGGGTCCATACGCGGAGATGCTGCAGGCTAGCTTGCAGCCTGCTCGGTAGCTTGCACGCGTCCTTTCTATTATTGTCCCGCAGCGTATGTTGATGTGAACGTAGCACGGCACGTGTCAAAGTGCCGCTTTACATTTGACTGTTTCATCGATGTTATTTTGTCATTGCAAATTAGACACACCGCAGAACCTGTTCTTCCACAAAGGCGAATCCTTCGGTCCATTCGTCCTGAAGTGTCCTATACTCGTCATTTTTTTTTTCTTTTTGCCATCTTATTCGTCTAAGGATTAACTTTGAGCTAATGGAGGGCTGATTCAAAAGGGGGCGTTTAGATGTTACCTAGTAACAGCCAACGTAGACCCATATCATCCAATTAAAATCGCTCTTGCCGCCAACTGCAGCCCTGAACAGGACATGACCAACGAAAAATCGCTGGATGGACTAAACAAGCGAGAATATTTTGTTTTATCTGCGAGCCAGATGCAATCATCAAAAGAGCCATACATGGCTCGCGAGCCATAGGTTCTCAACCCCTGCCCTAGCGCATGCGCCTTATCCATAAAAACCAATACCATGCACAGCAGAAACAAAATAGACTCAAAGGGCCCTATTTTCGTGGCCAACGAAAAGTGCAGTCTAATTGCCTACTTTCATATTTTCATAGATGCACACAAGGTAGAAATGGGAGGTTGCACCATTGTGGGAGGGAACACAGATTCCAAGCCATTCGAACTGGCTCCTCTGATTCTTTTGGCCTGTTTTGCTGCTGCTTCTCTCCCCCAACTAGAAGGGGTAGTGGATTAGTGAAGGGAGGCAATAATTCAAATCTTGTTCCAAATGTTAACACTGCAAATGTCCTCTTTTTGTTATTACTTTATTATTTGTTATTATATATTTGTTATTATAATATACTTATTGACCTTATCCATATTTGTATTTATATTGCACTTAATTGAACTGTGTTTTCTTTTCTCTTAAACTTTTCTATTCTTTCTACCTACAATCTTGCTGCTGAAGGCTGTAAATTTCCCCAGTGTGGGACAAATAAAGGATTATCTTATCTTATCTTATCTTATCTTATCTTATCTTTAATGAAGACATGAGGGGCGGCACAGTGGTTGCCTCACAGTGCGAAGGTGCAGGGTTCGATTCCTGCCTTCCTATGTGGAGTTTGCATATTCTCCCCATTCCTGCAAGGGTTTTCTCCGGGTACTCCAGTTTCCTCCCACATTCCAATAACATGCACGACAGGTAAATGGAACACTGTACATTGTCTTGAGGTGTGAGTGCGAGTTCATCTCTGTGTGCCCTGCGATTGGCTGGCAACCAGTTCAGGGTGTCCTCTCGCCTACTGCCCGATGACAGCTGGGATAGGCTCCAGCATGACCGCAGATTAAAAAAAAAATGGATGGATGACAACCTGAAGACGACAGATTATTAAAGCGCATCCCTTTCTTGGGGAAAAGCTCCATGTTGTTCCTTAGAGGACGTTTCATTGTGTCTGCCAAGAACATCTTTAATCAACAATGTCAAGATGATGTCTTTTTAGATTACTTGAGATACTTTCAAGCACTCAATTTGCTGTTTGTGGCAACAATCCATTCAAATTGCGGTTTTGGCGTCCAACTTTGGCTGACGGCGGTGGCAGCATGGGCGTCCCCACTTGACTGCATCAAGACTTTCGCAGTAACGGAGACGGTTTAATTACCAGGAGGTGTCGTATTTCATCTATCGTCCTCACAGCTCCGTGGCCACCCACACTGATTTTTCAAAAAAACGTTTCAAACCGGTGTGAGAAAGCGCTCGTGTTTATCTGCCTCATTAAAGGCACGTGGACGTGAAATGACTCTGAAGCGTAAAATGACAAAGTGTCCAAGTTTATAGATTCATGGCGGCAGAGAGTGGGGCGACGTGTTAAAATCATCAATATGAAATGCCGCGTTCACGGATGCAGTTGCAAGTGAAGCTACCATATCAAGAAGGCACACACACACACACACACACACACACACACACACACACAACAACAACACACA
>CAAKHF010016665.1:6587-36579 GCA_901007745.1 Hippocampus kuda
GCTGAGGGTTTTGGGGGGGGGGGGGGGGGGGGGGGGGTTAGGTTGCCTTTGCGCTCCAGGGGGCCTTTGATTCAGACTTTAATGACTTAACAAAGACTGTCAAAATAAACATTGTAATTGAGATGTTAATGGCGGGGATGGTTTAAAAGAAGCTCGACACCCCCACTTTTTGGGGGGTCTGTGGCACTTGTTGAAAAGGTTAACGCTCTGTCAGCCATGTGGTCTTTTGGAAACAGTTTGTAGCCATCAGGAACAATTTGCGTCAAATGCTCTCTCGTTTCGACTCGATACACTGAAAATCAGGACCATGATGAATAATGTGCATATCCCCAATCTGAAAAGTCTGGACTTGGCCCCCATGAGCATTGAACCTTACATTGGAGTTCATCTGAATCCCTCCCTTAAACATGGCCTTCCAGTCACAGTCACAGCCATTTTTTTTTTTTTTTTTTTTTTACCACATAGAAAGGGGACCCTGACGTGCCTTGTGTAATTCAATTTAAACCAAAAGTGGCGCACACTTTTCTGGAGAAGCAATCTAAACAAAAACAAACCAAAACCCTTTCAGAGGCCAGGTGGTCTGGACTCAGTGCAGGTCTATCTCATGGCTGCATTCCAACGCAGCAGATGTACGATCTCCTCCCGCTGACACGATACCATAGTGTTGCTTGTTTAGACTGATCCAAACAATTCCGGCGCAACGCCTTCCACGGTCGGATTTTTAGATAGCACACCAGCATGCTGCGATGCGCCTGAACACGACTGAACTGTCTCGCAGCGCGCGGGAGTGTTTCCAGCTAGTTTTAATGACCACTTGTGATCACAATTGAAGGCCACGCAGATGGAACAGACAATCGATTTTTATCAACGAACTGATTTGTAAATTTGAGAGACCCCACGCATGACCAAACTGTTTTTATGGCACTTGACGCTCACTTTGTGAAAAATAGCGCAGTCGTGAACATCATATAGCATAAGCATAAAGCATAAAAATGTGTCAACGCAAGCATACACTTGGACTATCTCGATTTAATGTAGGCCACATGTTGAACACACACAATCTTTCCAAAACAGGCACACAGGACAGATGTTTCTGTTTTTTGGTCATTACGACATAGATGCTCCTCGGTCCCTACTCGGCTCATCAACGTCCTGATTTTCACTCGTGTCTTCCAGCCCACGAAGAAGTGTGCACAACCAGCGAAGGGGTCATGTACCGCGTGGGGGACCAGTGGGACAAACGCCACGACGTTTTGGGTCACATGATGCGCTGTACTTGTGTGGGCAATGGCCGAGGGGAATGGAGTTGTGTCGCCTACTCCCAACTTAAAGGTATGCGCTGTGTGGCTGGAAATGGGGCCTCTCTGTGTGTTGGGATACCGGAGAGCAGTATTGCTGTCGCACGAGTGACAAGTTGAAAGGTCGTGGGTGACGTATAATGAGCTGCTTGTCAAAAGGTTAAAACTGTGTACTCACACCTGCGCATTGCGGGATTCCAGTTGCACCTGCGCCACACACGCACGCCAGATGTTCGCCAGCCGTGAAAGACGTTTCATTTGGCATTTTTGACTTTTTTTTTTTTTTTTTTCAGACCAGTGTATTGTGGATACTCTGACCTATGAGGTGAACCAGACCTTCACCAAGCAGCACGAAGAAGGCTATATGATGAACTGCACCTGTTTTGGACAGGGGCGTGGCCGCTGGAAGTGCGATGCTATTGGTGGGCGGAAGTTCTCTCGCAAAAGTTGAAGGAATGCAAAATGGACAAGAGGAAATGTAGACGTTAGCCCAGCGGACTGGGCCCACGTGTATACAAACAAAATTAAACTACGTAAATCATGGCTCAATCAAAATGTATTGCACATAAAAGTTAAATGCACTAAAATATATTTTAACAGGTCTTCAAGAAAATCTCCAATGTAATAAGCTTTAAAGTTAAATACAACTGAACTGTGCCGAGGCAGTGTTTCTTTTGAGCACTTTTAGACGGAGCCGCACTGAATCCCCCTTGCCACCTCATATTTAACAAAAAAAAAAAAAAAAAGGTCTCAGTGGAAGGTCCATTGAAATTTCCAAACCATTATTGCAACCCTGTTTTGATGTACCTGCCTGCAGACCAGTGCCAGGAGCCAGAGACAAGAGCCTTCTACCAGATTGGCGAGTCTTGGGACAAAGTCATCCATGGAATCATGTACAAGTGCTATTGCTATGGTAACAGCATCGGAGAGCTCAGCTGCGAGCCCCAGCAGTCCTATCCTGGTAAGATACTTATGAGTGGCGTGGCTAATTTCGTGGTGAATGCTCATTCTTGACTGATGCTGTCAAGAGTGGTGATCATTTAAAATTCTAAAAATGGTTTCAAAGTTGCAGTCTAACAGTTGGATAGAACTGTTGTGCATCACCCCTGAGACGTGTTTCGTCAGCTCTCTGTGGAGTTAAATGATGCTAGCTAGACCCATTCTCCACGGCAGTAAATTAGTATTACCATGGAAATATCTGACTGTCAATCAAAACTGGGCCTTATATTTTCTAAAGGTAATATTGATGTCATACTCACATTGGAAGTGAGAAGCGTCATAAATTACATTTAAAAGGGGGGCCCTTGACTTTGATGTGTGACAGAATGAGATTGGTGGTGTGTGAGTTACTCCAATGCAACCCCACCCCCCAAACACACACACACACACAAACACACACTCACACACAAATTTGGAGCCTTTCTTCCAGCGAGCATGTGGCACTTCCCCTTGCCGTTTCCACAGCTGTACAGTGTGCAAGAGCGTCTCACACACACACACACACCACGAAATGTACATCTCTCAAAGGACGATTTCACATTCGCAGATTTTCTTGATTATTTCGAATGTAAACCAACATGAAAAGAGTTTTAGTTCGGGTTAAGCAGTGCTTTATCACACGCTGTTTGCCGCGAAGGTAAACTACTAATTTATGAACATTAGCGTTAGCCAAAAATCAGAAAATTGTATGAGGTATTCTTTATGGAGCATTTACTCTGGGTTAAGCAGGTTGATGAGGGATAAAAAAAAAAAAAACAACAACGTAAGGCACGTTCCAGCTGTAACTGGCCGTAATGGCAACCAGCTGTGGTGTGTGTGTGTGTGCGCGCTTGGGTGTGCCATACAACATGGCTAGATTTGAAGTGAGAGTGAAGTCTGGGCTCTCAGTCAGCATACAACCATAAAAGGTACAAAAAAAAAAAAAAAGCAAAAGCCCAATGGGGAATGCTCACTCAGCTCCTTTACGATAAGATCCTTTAAAAGGCTTATTTGCTTTCATTGCTCTTTTAACTGCAATGGAACTCACTCTTTGGTAGCCTTTTTGTTTTTTATAAGTTCAATAAACCAATTACATTTTATTGTAAGTACATGAAACACGTTTACTGTATTAAAAAAAAAGATAAAGCATACAGGAGCAGTTATATAGCATAGCACACAAATAAATATGTGCCATTTGTATGTATCGTATACACATGACATTCAAATGCAAAGAGCATTGACTAATGTGATGTGTGGGAATCCACTCTCTACTCGTCAGTGGCCTGTGGCTGTGCGACAGCCTTTCATTGGTCCCAGATTTGTTTTTGAGGTCCGTGTATCTGCGAGGACGTCAGGTTAACCGAGCCACTTACTCGGAAACCCTGATTACAGGTCCGCCGTTTGGAAAAGTGGTCAGCAGCCTCAGTTCTTTATTGAAGCTACCAGTTGCGATCAACAGAGCTTATGTCGGGTCTGCGCGCCACATGGCTTAGGTTGTAAGATGACATGATATCTTCTCTTCTTTTAGTTTCCCAAACAGGAAACGCATTAGGCTTCTTCGATGACTCCTTCTGCTTCTCGAATGTACAGTAAATCACAGATGTGACTTCGACACCGATGACGTAATAGGCTTTTAAATCGGAACTGCCGTCAGCCACCAAGAAAACAATCGTACTTCAAGGTTTTCCAGGCGATCGAGGGAAATTGTTTTCACAGATGGGGGGCAGATGCTGAATGGTTTTTCGGCACAACGCAGCAAAGCTCAGCAGGTTGAAAGTGTTTCGTATCAGTGCACTTTGACATACTTGTGATGGGTGTGCCCTTTCAACACCCGGGAGATAAATAATCATTTGCTCTGTGGCCATTATGATGTGGAATCCTAACAAATGCATCGCGGGTCCGTTCTCAGCTGCTGTTTCGACCGTGTTGAGCAATTTGACCATCGCGTGCTAAAACGTGGGCAAGACGCTTCATGTGTTTCTATAGCTCTCGTCCTCGTTAGGGTTGCGGGTGAGCAAGAGCATTTCCCAGCTAACTTTGAATGACAGGCAGGAAACAACCTGGACAGAATTGCATGAGTTGATGTTATCGTTATCCCAAAACATTGTTTTGGCCGTACGGACTTTCATCTGAATTCCACTGAAAAACGTGGTGTGTCAAATGGACTCCGTTTTATTTTGTAAAGTGGCTGGTTGCACAAAATAAAAATAATCTGGTTCTAGATGAGTTTATTTTGTGGAACCACTTGACGAAATAGAAAGTTGAGTAAATTCATCAAAAACATGTGAGGTCAAAGAATCAGTCGACTTTACCGCAGTATTTTTTTTCTATTCCTGGTCATTGAGTCGATGTTAGAAAGGCGTAAATAGCAGAGCAAGATAGTTGAGGCTTCTCCCGTATGGCTGCTGAGGTCCAGGCTGGAATCTGACAGTTCCATGCTATTTCAAGGGTTTTTTTTTTTTTTTTGCCTGGAAGAAATTCTTACTGCATACCTTTTTGCAGAGGTCAGTGAGCTCTTGTGTCGACAAGTAATCTGATATTTGATCGTATAATATTGAAAATTGGATGATCTTGCCCTTTGAATTTCTATCACGTTATCAAATTGTGACAGGCCTGTTTTCTGTACTCTTGTGTTCCTGCCATCTTTCCTAGGCGGTCAGCGTCCTGTTCAGGTGATCATAACGGAATCTGGCAACCAACCCAACTCCCACCCCATTCAATGGAACGCCCCACCCTCTGCTCACATCGCCCAATACATTCTCAAATGGAGAGTGGTGAGTCTGACATTCAGATAGGATCTCTGTCGTTGCCGCCATGGTGCAAACATTCGGAGCACTTTCTTGTTTTCCTTTGGAAAGAAAAACAGCAACAGTGCATGGATGGAGGTGATGATCCCCGGTCATCTGAACTCCTACACCATCTCCGGACTGAAACCGGGAATCACCTACGAAGGTCAGCTGATCAGCGTGTTGCGGTTTGGACAGCAGGAGATCACGCGCTTTGACTTCACCACACATTATGGATCATGTGAGTCGAGAGAGTGCAGGTCTGCCGTGTGAATCCGATTAATGGGCAAAAGGCCGTTATTCACAAATGGGCAGATATTGTCACGGCAGTTTTCGCCGTTGCCGACTGACATTTTTGACCCTTTTTCTTCTGCCCCTCTCACAGTGGCTACATCACAAGGCGAGACCACACAACCCCCACCTGTGGTGGACACCTCCGAGTCGGTGACGGAAATCACCTCCAGTAGCTTCGTAATCTCTTGGGTCTCTGCCTCCGACACGGTCTCTGGTTTTAGAGTCGAGTATGAACTCAACGAGCAGGGACAGAGCGCTGGGGAGCCAGTGGTTCTGGGTAAGTAGCTTACACCAACTTTCAACTTAGTTAGCAATATATATGCCACAAAATAATCAAGCACTTTGGTTTCTTTTTGTTTACCACGTGTAGAACTTTGAGGTAACATGTTTTTGTATATTCTGGCTAGACCTTCCTCGTACGGCTACATCGGTGAACATTAATGAGCTGCTACCTGGGAGGAAGTACACAGTTAACGTCTACGAGGTGACTGATGCTGGAAAGGACAACCTCATTCTTTCCACTTCGCAAACCACTGGTGAGTGCATACTTTGACCTACAGTCCCCGAAAATCGTATCTCATCTGAGGCGTCTTTTTGGAGTGCAGTCAAACCTCGGTTTTCAAACGTCTCTGTTCTCGACCAAATCAGTTTTCGACCAAAAATTTCAAGTTTTTTATGCCTCAAATTACGATCGAAAATCGGTTCTCGACCGAACTGAGCGCACTTGAATGCGCCACTCGACTCCTCTCGCCTTCCTGACACGAGGAAGTGACGCTTTCTCAGATAGACGAGAAAGTGACGCTTCCTCGTGTAGCGTTCCATTGTGAGCAGACGTGTTCAATAAAGATAAAAAAAAAAAAAAGCGTCTTAGTATTTTTGTAAAGTATTTTACATATTACCTGCTCTCTTATTACATGTGTATACAGTTTATGGTGTAAAATAGTAAAAAATATGCTTTAAAAAAAGTTGTTTTCTAGACTTGGAACGGATTAAAATTTATTACATTGATTATAATGGAAAACATGGTTTCGGTTTTTGAACAAATCGGTTTTCGAACAGCCTTCTGGAACGGATTATGGTCGAAAACCGAAGTATGACTGTACTTGCACAATTGTTTCGAATGTTCTTGAAAGCAAAAGAAAAGATCTTACGCAACATTTGTTCCTTGTTCCAGCTCCTGATGCCCCCGCTGAACATGAAGTGGAGGATATTGGAGAAACCTCGATTGTGATTAGCTGGGATAAACCACTGGCTCCCATCACCGGTACGGCAACTCCCAGCCGATCCATCGCACATGATCACCCACTCTGGACGATACCCACACTTGTGCCTATTTTTCCTTTGACGCAGGCTATCGAGTCGTCTACACGCCATCCATAGAAGGCGAAAGCACCGAGCTGACCCTCCCTGATACAGCAACCTCCGTGACGCTGAGTGACCTACGGCCTGGGAAATTGTACAATATTAGCATCTACGCAGTGGAGGACAGCTTGGAGAGCGAGCCCATTTTTGTCCAGGTCAACACTGCTGGGGATCCACTGCCAGGTAAACTGAATGGGTGCCATGGCGAAGAATGAGTGATTTTAAAGCCTTAAAAGTCACAGTAAGAATGGCTCCTGCAAGGAGTCCGGTGTGGCACCGCCATATTGCAGAGCACTTTTCACTTCACAGGGAAGAAGGGAGCCTGACTTCAAATCATCCAGCGCACCAGTGGATCGTGTGACCTATTTCTGTCTGAGTTTGGAAACCTTCCAGCCATCTTTATTATTTATGTTTCCTCGACCTAACGCACTACATTTGAAACCGTTTTTTTCTGTGGAAAAGTGACGTCACAGACTTCACAGCCAGTGGACTTTTATTCTGATTGAGAAGTATGACAAAATTTCCACTCCGCCAGGTCCAACATGTGGTTGGCCCAGTCAGGCAGATGCTAGAAATGCATATGTGCGAGTGTGTTTGCATAACCCGTGCGATGGAATAAAGATGTTGGACCTGGTTGAGAGTGCAGCGCCATGTTTGGAATCTCAATCTGTTATTCCAGATGCTCGAAGGGGAAGTGGACAAATTGTGATGTGGTTTTTGTTAAATTTGTTGATTGTTTAGAGCCAATCCTTAGTCTTCATCTAATTTGAACCTCCTATTTGCTTAAACCAAGTTGTAAGAAGATTTTATTCAAGATTAGAAAGATATCAGGTTGATTTTACAACGCCCCTAAAAGATTCTGTCTTCTTAAAGAATGTAAATCTAACACCAGGTGTCTTTTCCCTGTCCGCAGAGGAAGTCGCCTCCCCAACAGACCTGCAGTTTTACGAGGTATCAGATAAGAAAATAGTTCTGACCTGGTCCGGGCCAGCCGGCGACGTCTCAGGTTACCGGGTCACCGTGGTCCCAATGGACGAGTCTGGCTCTCCTCAGAGAGAGATGACTCTACCCGTCAGCCAAAACTCTTACATGGAAGTGACCCACCTCCAGCCCGGAACGCTGTACCGCTTCAATGTGTACACGATTCACAATGGAGAGGAGAGCATCCCGCTGATTGGGGAGCACACCACAAGTGAGTAGGACACATTTCGCTCAAAGCACACTTTTGAAACACCGGGCGGGACAAAGGTATTGGGACAAGGAGCAAATGTGGCATTCGACTACTTCCACATAGATCCAATCAAATCTTTTTGGCACTATTTTTGGGCACTGGGGGACTGCCATGTTGAAAACAGAAACAGTTCCCACAAAATTGATTGATGTAATTGTCCAAAGTGTCTTGCTAAGACGATGGGAGGAGGGAACGAAGACATTTGCCGTAGCAGGTTGGATTTCAGTGGACAAATATAAAGAATTCAATATAAGAGGTGTTCAGAGACCTCTGTCCACGATCGTGTCTCGTGATTACGCTTTGACTAATAATTCTCAAAACCTGAACGGCCTCGACACCTCTTCTTTGCAGAGCCAGACGCTCCAACCGATATCCATTTCGCCAACGTGACCGAGGACAGTGCTGTGATTCTGTGGTTCGCCCCACGAGCCAAAATTAGCGGCTACCGTCTCTTCCTCAACGTCGAGGGCTCCAACCCCAAGCAGCTACGCCTGCCGGCCCGGTTCACCCAGTACACCCTCCTCAACCTGAAACCAGATACAGTCTACACTGCTACGCTGCACTCGGAGCAAGACAACACACTGAGTGAAGGAGAGCGAGCCATCTTTACCACTAGTGAGTACTATCATCGCGATTGCAAAGTGCATTTCTTGGGTCAAAACGTTGAAATGACCCGAGAATTGACCCCCACGTGCTTTTGTGTTTGTAGACCCACCGATGGGTAACGCTCCCCACTTCAGCACCGACGTTACCGACACCTCTATTATCATCTCTTGGACTCCCGTGCCACGCGTCAGCTACAAGGTATGCATATTAGCCTCATTTCGTGTGCTAGCACGACGGGCACAATGCGGAGCTTTCGATGGGTAAAGATGATTTGAGATGTGTTTTTGAGTTCCGAAACAAATTAATCTTGTAAGTCAAGGCGCCAGAGTGAAAAAGGCTTCCGTTACGGGCAGGAAAATTGAGCAAGCTGTCCCTTTAGTAACACTGGAACTCCAGACCTCTGGGAATGATCAGATTGGTCCAAATATGTCACACGAGTGATGAGAATGCTCTGCACTCCGTCCGTATTCTTGGGAAAACATTGGCCTCTGACCTTTGCCTCCTGTACACTAACGCACGTCTGTGGCTTTTCTGTGCCGTGCTGACCCGTGCGTTCATTTATCTCAGTTGACAGTGCGCCCCAGTCAGGGCGGAGAAGCCCCCAGAGACGTGACCTCAGATTCGGGGAGCATTTACGTATCCGGCCTGACTCCTGGAGTGGAATACACCTACAGCGTGCAACCGGTGATTAACGGCAAAGAACAAGGAAGCCCCATCACGCGCCGTGTCATCACACGTGAGTGGACGTCACTGAATATTGGATTCTCTGTTCCTTCTTTACTTTATGATTGATGTAATTTTTCTCACCAGCTCTGCCGCCTCCCACTGAGCTGCACCTGGACTCGAACTCAGGCACCGGAGATATTACAGTTCAGTGGAATGGAGCAAGTACACCAGGTACACACACACAAAAAAAAAATGGGGGTATGAAGAAAAATGATTACATTACTCCGATAAACCTTCCAAAAAAATGTTCATCCATTGTCTCTTTCTTCCACCCCAAGACATCACTGGCTATCGAGTGACATGCGCTCCCACCAATGGGCAGCAAGGCAACAGCGTGGAGGAATTTGTGCAGGCTGGCGAGAACTCCTGCACCCTTGAGAACCTCAGTCCAGGAGTGGAGTACAACATCAGCGTTTATACCGTGAAGGATGGCATGGAGAGTGTTCCGATATCAACAACCATCACTCCCGGTGAGTCTTAGTCGCAATGGGGACTAGTACTGAACGTGGGAGTCAGGTGAAGCACAACTTTGATTTGTACACATTTTCATTGCGAGTCATGGGTCCTTCAGGTTATTTTATCCCCTTCTGTCGAGCAAAGCTTTTATTGTATCAAATTGAAAGGTAATGCGTTTGGTATTACCTTTCAACAATGAACGGATACCAGCTATAATGCTATTCTAAACTAACTAAACTTGCCCGTATCATGACGCCAAACAGTACCAACTGTTTTGTGACACAAATCCTGATGATGGATGAAGGATTTCCTGTGGACAAGTGACTGATAATGCTTTAATGATGGGCGGATGTAATATACAGTGATTAAGAAATTTACTAGACCACCAGCCATTGCAAGGAAGATCGCTTTTAATGGTTCTATGTCTTGAAATTGAAAGAGTATGAATTCAAGCACGGCATGATGTCAGAGAGTCTCGATTAGGCATGGGCAGGTTACAGGTTTCAAGCTACAGTATACGGCAATTTTAAAAAACTAAAGCTTTTCATCACCGGTGTTATGTGTATATTTTATTTTGGAGCTGCCCGTGCATAAATTGGCTCTTTTGGGAATTCATCAAGTACCACAGCTTGGTCAAGGAATAATATGGCAAAATGGGCTCATAACTGGTGGCGGTTTCAAGAGGAAATATTGCCAATACGATATCTGATCCACGAGAGGACCACCCGTCGCTCTCCGACAAACGCAAGCTAACCTTAAAACAGCTATCTTGAAGTTCATGTTTGCAACCAGCCACCAAGGCAGATACCTAGCTAACTAGCATGGCTAACATCAGTTGCTTTCCGCTTTCACATGCCTCCCAAAACGGAGAAGGGGAGAACTTTTGTTTATTTTCTTTCTATGTTTACCAATGTACCTATAGAGTGCTGTCAATGGGAAAAAAAAAAGTTATTTCAAAAGAATACATTTAGATTGGTGCAATACCGTCAAACCGCAGTATTTTTGCTTGCGGCTCGACAGTCAGAATCTGAGACCGGCCTATGCCTAGTTTATATATAAGGTGGTTTAGTAAATTGAAGCACTGCATATTATTCAAAGAGCAGCAACAAATATCTTCCATTGGTGTGATATGGTGAATACGTATCTTGCTATACTGGAAGTTGATCGTTCTTGGCTCTCTCCTTGACCACTGCCTCTTTTTTGTCTTTTCATCCTTTGACTCACCCACTTTCTGGCCCTCACGATCAACCACTTCCCTTTTTCTGGACTCTCTTTGTCTGGTGTTCTTTTTGTGGTTTCTTGTTGTCGTCCCCCCCGCACCTTCAACCATCCTATCACAGAGGTCCCACAGTTAACGGACCTCAGCTTCGACGACGTTAGCGACACCACGATCAGTCTTCGCTGGTCTCCACTCAACACCACAGCCATCACTGGTTACAGAATCACGGTGATGGCGGCGGGCGAGAGCGTGCCCATCTTCCAAGATACGGTCATGCCCTCCACCGGACATTATACGGTTTACGGCTTGGAACCCGGTATCGACTATGACATTAGCGTGATTACCGTGACGGAGAACGGACAGAGCGAACCCACCACGGTCACGCAACAGACTTGTGAGCAAGAACATTCACAACACTTTTTATGGCTTTAAGTCGATGTGTTGAGAACCAATACGAGATCCCGTTTTTCTTCTGTCTTCCGTAGCTGTGCCGGCTCCCACTGATCTGGGCTTTGGTCAGGTAGGACCGGACCTTATGGAGGTCACATGGGTCTCACCGCATGTCCCCAACAGGGCTGACATCAACAACTTCCTCATTAGGTTTGAACATTAAATGCACTAAACATTCGGTAAAGCGAATTCAAAGATTTGTTTTGAGAAGCGTTACACACATTTCTTTTGTTGTTTTGTCATCGGTTTAAGACTAATTATACAGTATGTCCTCAACATGTCATTAGTGGTCCTCTCTCTTTTCTCTAGGTACCATCCCATTGACAACGATGAGGAGCTAACAGAAACCAGTGTCGAGGGCACAATGAACAATGTTGTGTTGAGGAGTACGTTGGAACCAAAGCAATAATTATGCAGCATCTGAAAACCGCACAATGGAAAGTATTTTCAACATTGTTTTCCTCTCTGGACAGATTTGCTGCCAAACACAGAGTATCTAGTGAGTGTGGTGTGTGTTTACGAGCAGAGAGAGAGCTCGCCCCTTGTCGGTACCCACAAAACCAGTGAGTTATTTGACCCTTTTGCGTTTCAGCCTGTCACAACATCTCTTCACATTGACAATTTCTTTGAATTGAAGCAGTCATGCCATTTTAATATGACAGTATTGTGTCTCTCCCGACCTTCCTCAGCTCTGGATTCTCCGGTTGCTCTGCGCTTCTCTGAGATCTTCACCACCTCCTTCACCATTCACTGGCTTGCCCCGCAGAGCAAAATCACGGGCTACCGCATTCGTTACCAGATGACCAGCGGTGGAAGAACCAAGGACGAGAGGCTACCTCCTTCCAGAAACCACTTCACCCTGACAGGACTGGCTCCCGATACCGATTACCTGGTTAACGTTTACGCCGTCAGCGGGACACAGGAGAGCCTGCCGCTTAGCGGCAATCAGAAGACCCGTATGAAATCACGTCGTTCTCATCATATGGCGCCGAGATTGTATTTGTTCGTTTGACTTGAGCTGTTTTGATGCTTTTTCTCCAGTTTCCGATGCTCCTACAGACCTGGAGGTTCTCGACTCCACTCCCACCAGCATCACCATCCGATGGGATTCCCCTCCCGTCACCGTGCGCTACTACAGGATCACTCATGGCGAGACAGGTCGATTGACACTGGCTTTAAAAACAAGTTTGCCGATGATATATGAACATGATCAACAATGAAAAAGAGATCATTAAAATAAGATCATTGTCGGTAGGGATCTTCATGATTTCTGCGTCAAGATTAGCTTTGTGACCGGTGGATTTCAAAAAATCAATACGTGCCTAACTTGCCAGTCAAAGCTTCTCATCGCCATTTCTGTCACCTTATTCAGGGGGCCACAGTAATCCAAAGGAGTTCACCGTTCCGGGCTCTCAGTCCACGACAACAATCTCCAACCTGCAGCCTGGTACCGACTACACGATCACCGTCTATGCGGTCACTGGCCGAGGAGACAGCCCTGCATCCAGCACTCCTATCTACGTCACACACAGGACAGGTAAGGCGCACGCTAAGGTTTCTATCCTTCTTCTGACATGGATCACATCCTCATCACGCTTTCATTCTTCGTCCTTTCAGGAGTCGACTCCCCTTCTGACATGAAGGTGATGGACGTTAACGACAACAGCGTCACCGTGAGGTGGAGCCCCGCTCAGGGCCCGATCAAGGGCTACAGGGTGACCGGAGTCCCCAGAAACGGACAGGGCTCGTCTTTCACGGAAGTCGTGGCTCCGGGTAATGGCACATTCTTTTTTTTGTTTGTTTGTTTGTTTGGGGGTGAAATCGACTAGCTCTCAATAATGTTGCCGTTTCCGTCCCGCTTTTGCTCATCCAGACCAAACAGAGATGACTTTCTCGGGCCTGATGCCAACAGTGGAGTACACTTTTAGTGTTTATGCTCTGGGACAAGATGGAGAGAGTTCTCCGCTAATTGTGAATGCTCTCACAAGTAAGACTGCCAAAGAACTGCCATTTTCCTGCTATTTTGCAGCATATGTCAGCATTTGAACACTTTTCCTCCCCCCCCGTCTCATTTTTAGATGTGGACCGTCCCAAGGACCTGACCTTCTCGGACATCGACTCCACTTCTTTACGGATTAGCTGGGACAGTCCCGATGGAATTGTTACGGCTTACCGGGTCTTATATTCCAGTTCTGAGGAGGGTGAAAGAGAGCTTCGCCCTTCCCCTCCAGGAGATGCCGAGTCCGCCGTCATCTATGGCCTGCAACCCGGCACTGAATACACCGTGAAGGTCATCGCCCTGCATGACGACACAGCCAGCACAGCATTGGTTGGAACGCAAGCTACAGGTTGGGAGACTTTCATTATTTGCGTTCAGAAGCCACGGAATGTGTTTGGAGATTAAATAGACCGGGGAGTTTCGGTTTCAAGTCTGCGTGTGAAACTTCTGTTCCACCGTGTCCATTTTGGTGGGTTTTCAGTTGTTTTGTTGACCCGTATCGGAATGAAACTGAAGACCATGCCAAAAACGTCTTCTGCGTCTCTCTAGCTGACACCGTTTTGCCACTCTTTCGACACAGGGCTCTCGCCCCCCACCAACCTCCAGTTCTCCCAGGTTGGCCCCACATCCTTCACCATGCACTGGGCCGTGCCGGGTCAAGAAAACAGGATAACGGGCCAGACGGGCCTCACGGGCTACCGTGTTGTTGTGAACCCTAAAAACAAGAGCGGACCCACCAAGGAGATGAATCTGGCCCCGGACACGACAAAGACCCACGTCACTGGACTCATGGTGAATGTCTACTCAAAAGGAAAGCTTTAGGAGTCGAGAATTTAGGAGTCATTGAATAATAGTTTCAGACTGCAATATTGTTTCATGCATGTAAAAAGTAGAGGTCGAGTTCATTTTGCACATGCGCTATGTTCACAGCCGTAGTGATGTTCCATTCATTACAGTGCCAAATCTGACTTTACTGTTACGACTTCTCTTTTCTCCAAGGTTGCAACGACTTATGACGTTCATGTGTACGCCTTGAAAAACTCCCTGACCAGTAGGCCTGTCCAAGGAGAGGTTACCACACTGGAGAGTGAGTTTTGTCCAAAACATTGTCTCGGGCCAATAAAAATAAACACATTTTCAAAGCTGGATGAACAGCATCCGTTGCCGTATAAAGTTCCTGTCTGACCTTATTTTTCCTCAAGATATCAGCCCCCCTCGTCGCGTGCGCATCACCGACGTCAACGACTCCACCATTACGCTGACCTGGCGCTCCAAGACGGATGCCATCTCGGGCTTCCTGGTTGAGGCCACTCCCACTACCTCGACCACCTTCACGCCCATTCAGAGGACCATCGGCGGCGACTCGCGCTCGTATACCATCACAGGTGCCCGGATTTTAGTTGTTAGATATGCGCATAGAGTATTGGAGCGTAATCCGGACCTCTGATCCATAGCGGCACTATTAAAAATACACAAATTGGTTCTTCATATGCCGATTTCCACACTACAGGGCTGGAGCCTGGTACCACTTATAAGATTAACATCTATACGCTGAAAGGAAATGGCCGCAGCGCACCTCTTACACTCACCGCGTCCACAGGTAAGCATCACGCATCATTCTGTAGCTTCACTCAAGAATAGTGTTTGACTTGAAGCCAAATAAAATGAGTACTGTCGTAATAGCGAGTGGAACACGCATGACATGGCATGATCGTGATCTTCCACAGCCAAACCGGTGGTCAGCCCTCCCACCAATATCCAGTTCACTTCGCTGAACCCCAGCAGCATTTCCTTCTCATGGGAGCGATCCCGCAGTCCGGGCGTTAGCGGCTATTTTGTAACCTATGAGCAGCCCGGTGGTTTGCCTCAAGAAGTCATCCCCAGGCCTCACTCCAGCCAGAACCACGCCATCATCAACGGTGAGGAGGGGAGAGTGAGTCCACTTGAACTCACACAAACAAATGGAAAGATTCTAGGACGCAGGACGAATATTATCTCAAATGTCCGCTCGCAGGTCTGAAACCGGGAACGGAATACGTCATTAAGATTGTCGCCCTGCAAAATACTTTGAGAAGCGTACCTCTCGTGGGCAAAGCCAGAACCCGTAAGTACTCGACTCACCTACCTGCACTTGTCGATGCCACGACACATGCAAACTCAAGTTGAGCGGAAATTATTCAGCCATCGCGTTGTTGTTGGTGGCAAGCCAGGAGCAAAGTTTGCAATCAGTTATTGTGATGCCGCTGCACGTGGTCAAAGGATAGATTTGTTGGATTTCCCGCTGTTTGGCTTGGACGACTGCGCAAACCCCGCCTGCAATAAAACGGAGTTGGATGCGCGATGTACATTTTTGTTTGTTCTGTTGACTTTTTTTTTTTTGTGCTCAACCAGAGCCAGCTCTGAGTCATTCTATCCTGGTCCCCGAGCTGCCTCAGCTTCCCGTTTCTCACCGACCCACCACAGACATATTGGACGTCCCAGAGCCCTTCAATGACAAGATGTACGAATGTGGAGAATCATACACACAACACGCCGTCGAACAACTAGCTGCTGCTTAGCTCTCTCAACCTCCCCCCCCCCTCCTTTTTTTTTAATGCATTCAGCTTTGACTCCAACCATGTCCACTTGGCCGGCACAAGTGGCCAGAACCGACCAGGACAGCAGGGGCAGCACATCTACACAGAGTATCAGAACCTCGGTCCCAACAATGGACTTTACGGCCCCCGAGGTGGACCCAAAGAAGGCCAGAGACCAATTCTCAGAGAACCTCTCGTCTACATTCCCGTGGCAGGCCCTGATGGAAACAGAGTGCCCTTGGTTAAGGTGTGTTATTCTCCAGCAAACCAGCTACGTTTCATTCTGAAGTCCACAAGCTGTGACCTTAATCGCTGTTTTCCTTTCATCGGGCAGGTGAGCGAAACACCTCTGCCGGGCCTTGGGTTTGGTTTCCCCGACAATGAGACCGAATTGCCCCAAGAAGCGCAGACCGTCACGACCATCTCTTGGCAGCCCATCCCGCACACCTCAGAGTATGAGGTGTCGTGTAATCCAATTACACACATGGAGGAAAGAGGCTTTCAGGTACCCAATTTCAATTTCAGACCATGGCGTGAGGTCACATGTACTTCCGGGCTGCAAGAAGCTAGTAAACAAACCCTTACGTCATTCCGGCCCGGGCAAAACGATGGAGAAAACAAGTGAAATGGCGCCGATTCATGTGACAAGTGTGAGTCAAAAAGAAGATGATCATGGAAATTGGGGTGGGGATAACTTTGGGGGCGCATCTGGCAGCAAAACCCTAAACACAACCAGATTCAGTTGTAGTTTCAAATCAGCTGGTCAGACGTAGCCAACTGCTTTTTTTTCCAAGGTGCCGATTGTTTCCAAACATTTCTGCAAAGGTCTATGAGGCAGGGATGACTGATTGCACCTTCCCCATAGATGCGTCTTCCTGGCACCTCGAACAGTGCCACTCTGATTGGACTGACATCTGGAGCCTCCTATAATGTGGTTGTGGAAGCCATGAGGGGCGGGGCTAAAGAGAAGGTTCTGGAGGAAGTTGTCACCGTAGGCAATACAGGTACAGTACAGTCCATAAATGGATATGCTCATTGAATTGACCTCTACGCATGATGGCATTAAGTAAGAATGTAACGTGCGGTTCTTGGTTTCCTCTTAGTTCCAGGTGACATCCCCATTTCCACCCACCGCGACGTGTGCTACGACACCTTCACGCACACATACCACGAGGTGGGCTCGGAATGGGAGCGCATGTCCGAGACGGGCTTCAAGCTGTGGTGCCGCTGTCTGGGTCTGGGCAGCGGCCATTTTAGGTGTGATTCATCCAGTGAGTGGCTTATTAACACGCACCCCAGCATGCTTTGCTAACAGGAAGCACGCCATGGAATTTGGAAATTCTATGTGATTTAACCGATGAGGAATTTATAAGGAAAGAAAAAAAAGGGAATTCAGTTCATGGAAACGTGATCCAATTTATTTGGTTTTGATTGATCTTTCCTTCAGCACCACGTTCAAAGTTTAGCGCCGTCAGACAAAACTTCACAGAGGAGAGTACGTTCCTACCGCGTATTATAAATTCCTAAAAAGCTATGCTCTGCCTCAGTGTGTAAAAATGACATTTTTATGAAAGAGAGCAGCCAGCAAAGCTAAGCTAGGCTAGGCTAGGCTATGCTAACACAGCCACAACCTCCCTTCAGTTGTTTGCATTGTCCAAACAGCTAGCATGATACCAAACCCAAGTTCATTGTCCATCCGCAAACCAGCTGGAACCAGCGAAACATGTCACCGTATTCCCCACACTGAAAATTCATGTCTCCACTTTTTATCTCCCCACATTTTGAAACATACAGCTCCATTTCTGTCTTCATTTTTTTCATCCTCTCGCTGCATCTTTTCCCGCCACCTCTCTCTCCTTCAGAGTGGTGCCACGACAGTGGCAACAATTACCGCATCGGCGAGAAGTGGGATCGCCACGCCGAGAACGGTCACATGATGAGCTGCACCTGCCTGGGCAACGGCAAAGGAGAATTTAAATGCGAACCCCGTGAGTGTGGACACAGAAGGCGCGCAAGCGCAGGCGTGAACTCGGAATATGAGCTCAATGTTTGTCGTCGTAAAATGCATCAAACCTGCAACTTTTTTTTAACAAACAGACGATTCCACATGTTACGATGACGGCAAAATGTACCGCGTTGGAAACCAGTGGCAGAAAGAATACCTGGGAGCCATTTGCACCTGCACCTGCTACGGCGGTCAACAGGTGGGTTTCCGAGTGGCCGGCGCCACTCATGTGATCAGGTTACAGGGTGCACGAAAGGGTGAAATGAAGTGTGTATTCTTGCTCATATGGAAAGTGAAGCCTCGAGCTTGCGCGAGCCGCGTGATTGTCGACTGATTCACGTTAACAATCGCAGGGCTGGCGTTGCGAAAACTGCAGGAGGCCAGGGGGGCAGACCCACGTGGATGCTGACCTGCTTCAGCCTGTCCACTCCGATGTCTTCGATCGCTACAGAGAAAACGCTCAACGCAAACTGGTCGGTATTAAAATATGATCATCATTGCAACCAATGAAAAGTCAGGAAAAGCCCGCTCAACGCACTGACTTTTTTATTGTTTGAGGCGGTTGCTCTTCAGCTAGAATCGGGGCCTCGGACAAAGTGGAGGGAATTATGAATAATTCCAAATAGCAGTCAATTCCGTTGTTTCAGTCACGTTACTTTTTGTAACACATAAACATTTCTCTATTGAAGATAAACATACCGTGTATGTCCCCCCCCCACTTTTCTTCTCCTGTTTCAGAACATCCACTGTCCAATAGAATGCTTGAGTCCCGAACTGCTGGCAGATGCTCAAAGCCCCTCAAAGTAGCGAATGGCAAAATGAAGAACTCAGACGCCTTCCAGCATGGCGACCACTTCAAGGACACCTCCTCTTGTCACTAAAATTAGACGTTTCTATCACAACCGTGCCTTCACCACATTAGCGCCTTCGGACTATTTCCACCAAACCTTGGTGCCTTTTTTTTTTTTTTCCAAAAAAGATCCAGATGACATTTTTGTGCCGGTTCTTCGGTCACAGCAGACATTTTTTGCATTGGAATCCTTTTTGACACACAACTATACAGACGTAAATGAAATGCATTCAAAGATGACACAGTACTGTTGCACCAGGTCTTTTTCTACGATATTTGTATTCGTATCTTAAAGTCACAAAAATGTTCCACTGAGTCCCAAAGGCTCAACGTTTAGTTTGTCTCTGTCAGTGTATTCCAAAACTCTACGTTGGCTTTGCAATGAAGGAGATAGGAATGTCTAACCGTGGTAAATATTCAAGAATGCCAAGAACCAAACTTTCTCTCAAAAAGATACGCACTGCTACTTGTGAGATGCGATGAAACGCCACCCGTCCACCTTGCTCGTCTACAGCACACTCCATTTTCCTCCTTATGTAAAGCTGAGTTTAAAACTCAAAAGGCGACTGACCAAAAAGGAAAAGGTTGAATTTGTTGTTTGAAAATGTCACCGTTATTTTGAGCTGAGATGTATTTTCATTTCTCAATTGTTTGCTTTTCTTGTTTTGTTTGTTTATTTTTAATTTATCCCTTTTTATTCAGGCATTTTGTTCAATGTTATTTCAGGGTTGTACACTTTGTTTTGTGTAATGGTTGGTGCCAAACTGAACTACTGTGGATCTTTTTAATAAACTGACAAACAACAATCCATTTTTTCGTCTGATTCGATGAGAAACAAATAGAGTCCTTTGTGTATTTGTCGATGGAAGTGAGGTGCAAAGTCTAAAACTTTGACAATCTGACATTCAATTACTTGCATTACATCGACAGAAAACATCAATGGAATTGAATAGTGCAGCCTTGCTGTAAATTGCAGTGTCTTTGTGTGCTGTTTCAAATTCCATGGTAGACTTTTTTTTTTTTACCGGTATGGGCTCTTGAGACTTTTTTGTTGCATCTTGAGGGTTACACACATGCTAATAATCAAGACTTTAGGCCCATGTAGACAGTTATTTGTAGAATAAGAAATAAAATGTTCTTTGTTGATCCGGGCTACTTTGAGCATTGTTTTTCCCCTCTTCCAATCAAAGTCAACAAAGGCCCAACTATTGGATGTCTCTCAAAGATTATCCGATGACTACTACAAACTACTTCAAACTATTACTAATACAAACTGATAAAACTACAAAATACCCCTAAAACCGGCAACTACTTCTAGTACTACTCCCACTGTTAACACAACTACAGTACTTCTAGTTTGTTTGTTTGTTTATTTAGCTGCTCTCTCTTTTTTTAATTCACTGATTTTCTCTTGTATTTTACTGCTTGTATAATATACTACATTGTTTTGTTTATCACCTTGTACCTTGGACGGTGCAATACAAATACAATAATAATAATGATAATTATTATTATTATTCCTTTCCTGCTGTGTGAACGCCCCATGGTACCGTGCTGCCTCCCATTGGTCAGTTTTGGTACTACGACTAACTTGATTCCGTGTGTGGTAATGGTGATCTCTGACTCTGAGCAATACACCACAAACCGTCTGAGCAGCGAAAACAAAATACATCGATTCTCTCTCGCTCTCGTTCCACATTTTAAAAATAATTAAAACTTACGTGAGTTGGAAAATCTTATGTTGAGGCGAGCAGAAGCGGAAGTAGGTGGGCTCCTCTACGCTAGCTTGGTGGACGTCGTGTTGACGTCTCAAGTTAGCTAGAGCAGTTCAACTCCACTGGGCGACAAACATGGCCAACAATTGCATGGACGCGTTCATTCTGAAGCTGCAAGATGTGAACGCGGTCAAGTTTGGCCAGTATAAGCTCAAGAGTGGCTTGATGACGCCCATTTACATCGACCTGAGGGTCCTCGTGTCCTACCCGGCTCTCTTGAACCAGGTAAACACGTGTGCCAACTCCACACGTGCGTCGAGTTGGACTCTTTTTTTATTTGATTATCTGTAACCCTTATTATACAATACAATACAATACAATATAAATAATATATTCTCGTTACAGTCCTTTTCCACAATAATTGACTGCTTTCTTGTTTATTTGTTGTTTACTTTTGGCATGTGTTTTTTCACTAATGATATCGTGCGGATCAATAAGAAAATCGATCATTTCTTAAGGAATGCAGGCACTGCACCCCCCCCCCCCTCATTTCCCTGAAGTTCGAACAAGCTCGAGCATCCATGGTCTCGTTCACAACGATATTTCCACCATATGTTATTATAATTATCAGGAACTTGCGGGGTTGACGATATTTAAAAAAAATCACCATACTGAATTTATATTGTAAAAAAAAAAATCAGGATGTTAGAAAAATAAGCAAAATGGAGCGTTTTTTATACATAATAACAGCAGTGACAAAGAAATAGGCTTTACCAAGCATCTTCCTGTTATGTGTTCCTATTGGCTTAGTTTCGCAAAATATCGTGATCAATGTAGTTCACAATGCTGTGTTCAACCGAAGCGGCTGAAAAGTCATGTTTTTGATAGAGATGTGCAGCTTTTAATATTTTAACGTGACAGTGATTTTTAATATCGGGATATCGCTGTTATCGACACAGCCCTCGTACACTATTAGTATCAGAGTGGATTTACTGCCATTGACTGTGAAAGATAAATTCACAAATACATTTTTTTTTGTGGTCTGATGGTGCAACAAACTGCATTAACAAAAATGGACGAAGAAAAAGGAAAACCAATGTTCCATAGCGTAATAGCATGACACGTGTATCACACACTGCTAGCGAACATGCTTAGTTAGACATAATACATTCTCTGAGGGAAATTTTCAGTGTTATAAGAGAGTAGCTGTCATATCTGCTTTCATCTGTCGTATTTCCAGGTGTCAAAGCTCATGTACCAGAAATCTCAAGATGAGGGTCTCCAGTTTGACTCGGTATGTGGTGTTCCCTACACTGCCTTGCCCATGGCCACCATTATCTGCTCCACACATGAGCTGCCCATGCTCATCAGGCGCAAGGAGGCCAAGGACTATGGTAGGAGGCACGATCTTCAAACTTGAGCACATAAAAAATACTGAAATAGTAATCATAATAATAATAAAGTCCAAATGTTGTGTTTCTCTTAGGAACCAAGCGTCTGGTGGAGGGCTCGTTTAAAGAGGGAGATACGTGCCTCATCATTGAAGACACGGTGACCAGTGGCAGCAGCATCTTGGAAACGGCTGAAGTGCTGCACAAAGAAGGACTGAAGGTGCAGTAGGACGGAAACACTTCTGAAAGCCAGTCTTGTTGGGCAGCACAGACATAAAAAAAAAAAAATACAGCAAAAGAAAAATCTTCTGGAACAAGCGGAAAAATCAGCAGTGGCATTCAACGCAAAAATAACATTCACAAATGTCCTCTTGACCTGAACAGCGACTAACAAAAAGACTCGAGCACTATATTCATATACTGTGCATGTATGAACATATAGCATCAGTAGCACAAATAATATTTAACAATTCACACGTTGACATTTTTTTTTTACTTCCTTTGGTTGAAATCCAAAGCGCTAACACATGCAGCGTTTGTGTGTGAAAGGTGACAGATGCCATCGTGCTGATGGACCGCGAGCAAGGCGCGGTGGACATGCTGGCTTCCAAGGGCATCCGGCTCCATCCCATCATCTCCATGTTCAAGCTGCTCGATGTGCTCAAAGCCGCCAAGCGCATCGACGCGCACACCGCCCAGAGCGTTCGCAAGTTCATCCTGGACAACAACACCTTCAGGTACGCGTCTTCACATCTCCATTTGACCGTCCGTCGGCGAACGCCATCCGTGTCATTTGACTGCGTCCGTCAGCGTCAAGGAGGAGAACGGAAATGATGACCCGGCATCGAAGAAGCAACGTTTGGAACGCAGCTTGGAGCTGAGCTATGAAGCCAGAGCCAAACTGCCAAGTAGGACTCGTTTTTTTGGTTTGTTTTCAGTGGGCAGCCTAACCACAAGCATTCAAAGCATTGTTTTTGTCGTGTCCGCAGATGTTCACCCTCTGGCGTCGAAGCTACTGACCGTCATGGCGGAGAAGCAGTCCAACCTTTGCGTGTCTGCGGACGTCACGAGCGGCGAGGACCTGCTGCAGCTCGCAGACGCTCTGGGTCCGAAGATTTGCGTATTGAAGACCCACGTCGATATCTTGACGGTAGTCGCCGGGGTTGACCGAAGAATTTGTATCGTTAAAATTTCGGAAGATAATGAGCTGCTTGTGGCGTGGTGCAGGACTACACTGAGGCTTTCAGCCAGAAGCTGCAGGCCCTCGCTGAGAAGCACAACTTCCTGATCTTCGAAGATCGCAAGTTCGCCGACATTGGGAACACGGTCAAGCATCAATATGAAGGTGAGAGGTGCAAATTATTATTTTTTTTCAAAACATCGGAAATTAGAGCTTTTTCCAAAACCTTTGTAATGAAACCAGCTTTTAATTCCTGGTCAAGAAACTCGTCGAGACTTTTTTTTTTAAAATTATTGTTGAAATCCTGTTTCGAATTATTTTGTGTTCTGCAGGTGGTTTGTACCGCATCTCGTCGTGGTCCCACATCGTGAACGCTCACGCGGTGCCAGGATCCGGCGTCGTGAGGGGCCTGGCGTCTGTAGGATGCCCCCTGGGCCGAGGCTGTCTGCTCATCGCGCAGATGAGCTCGCAAGGCTCGCTGGCGACCGGCGAGTACACCGAGGCTACGGTAAGCGTCGCCAGTTGGCCAAACAGCCGCGGAAAAGCGCTGGCATCTGTGGAGAAAGGAGACGTAGTTATGAGGAATTGAATCTCACTTTTTTTAAGGATAAGGCAAGGCTGCTTTTTTTTGTGTGTGTGTTAAATAAACTGGCCAACACATTTTTATTGAATTTTTTTCTCCATTCATTTTTTGGCACGGATTCAAAAGTTGTCCTTTTGTTTTCTCCAGCACATCAGCTTTTCATCATAATTATATGTAAATTAAGAGTTAGGTTCAGCAAAATGTTGATTTTTTAAAAAAAAAATAATTTAAATATATGTGAAACATCACAGTTATGAATTGCATCGCGTGGTAATGTATCTCAAAAAGCAGAGTGCGAGGGGGGGAAAAAGTAGACATTTTTTAAAAATTGGCCTCAAAAATATGTTTAGGGACACATAAAGCCATCTCTGATTAAAAATTCCTGTTGGCCGGTGGTCTTTAATGTTTACCCACCTCACTTCAAGCACTGCTGTGCCCCCAGATATTAGCGAGCCCCCTGAGAAGTCAGTTTAGCTTCATGCTAACAAATTATGTTAAGCACCATATCAGCGTAACAAAGAGCATCAGCATCTTACCTTTTAATCCACGGATATTTGGTCAAGCGTCACATCGTACGACAATACTCGAAGGCATTGAAAACATTTCAAATGTCTCTTGGATGTATTTGTTTTGAAGTGTTTGAAAGGGGAACGCGGGTGTCACGTGATTGTTTGGGTGGAGCTCAGGCGTTGTGTCTCCACAGGTCAAAATGGCCGAGGAGCATTTTCACTTTGTCATCGGCTTCATCTGCGGCTCCAAGATCACAAAGAGGCCCGAGTTCATCCACATGACCCCCGGAGTGCGAATGCAGGCTGGAGGTGTGCTTTCACTTACGGGCGTACTCGCTTTTCTTGCCAGTGGGTTGAATATAAATGTGTGCGTTTGAGTTATGTTGACCGGGCAGCAAATTTGGATTATTGTACAAGTTGTACACTGACTCCTTTTACATTGTAGCGTGAAACACGAGGCTTGCCTTCTGGGGATAAGGTAGTAATTGCACTTAAACAAAAGGTGGCGCTGTGGTTCAAAATGTTTTGGATTTGTCATCCAGGTGCCAGTTCGCTCATCTTTTTCCTCCCTTGCTTCCTTTTGACCCCCCTCCCGCAGGAGATGTCCTCGGCCAACAGTACACCACCCCAGAGGAGGTCATCTACAACAAGGGCTCTGATGTCATCATCGTTGGACGCGGGATCCTGGAGGCCTCCGATAGGCTGGCCGCCGCCGAGGCTTACAGGAAGTCCGGCTGGGAGGCGTACACACGGAGGACGGGGACGAGTGACCAATAGGAGCTCAACTCAAGGGATTTCGTTTTCACTTCTTTTTTTTTTTGTTTGTTTGTGTGCGTCAGCACGTCAAAATTAACACCAACTTCCTGCCATCAGCATAGGTGGTAGTTGAATATCTTGTCGTTGATAAAAGCTGCTCCCCTGCTTCTCTTAGTGTCTGCTGCTTTGACGCTGTTGGTCCTTTTGCGTTTCACTATTTTGGCAGGATTTCTTTGTACCGTATTGTTTTCTTCCACTCCTTTGCTTGACCAGTAGTTTGCTTCATTCTGCTGGTTTTGCTTCCCAACTATGTATGGGCTGTAATTTCCAATCTTCAGAGGGAACACTTTATATGCACGGTTGTCTGGGATTGGTCAAAAATGACGAGAGTTGTAATAACCTGTTGCTTTTGATTGTTTTTAAAAAGCAGCTACGATCATTGACCAATCCAAATACTTAATCCTGTGATTCAGGTGAGGGAATTCGAAATGTCTTTTTTGGGGTCTCGACTGCCTTTCACATTGTCAACCTTGAATAAAAAAAAATAAATCATGATAAATCTCCAACTCCTATTTCTGAAACTAATGTTGAGTCTACAAAAAAAAAAAACCTACATGATAATGCATTCTATTATTTAATTTGTATTATGATTATAATTATAAAAGCGAAGTCCGCGAGAGACAAAAAAGGGCAAATTCTGAATCAGCAAAAATGTACTTGATTTTTTTTTTTATATCCTGAAAAATTGTTGACCAGTGTTAATGTTATCGAATGCTGCACAACTGAATTTGATCTCTCTCAAACTTAACTTTGGGGGGAAATGAGTTATGTTGATTCAAACTAAGAATCCAACTTTTAACCGCATGCTTACTTAAGCTAACTTCCGCCCCCCCCAACCCCCATCATAATTTCATCAAAATATTTTATGCCCTAACTGACATTTGTGTTGCTTCCTTTTCAAACTTTACAGACCTACCACCCCCCCCCCACTCGTGTAAAATTTCTCGTTGCAATTGTGATTAATAATAAAATATAACTCAAATGAATACAAATGTAAATAAGACGTCTGTTGACTGTTTTATTCCAACGAGACGCTCGGATAGGCAGAAAGGTCACGCACACGTTGCCTGGCACATAGGAGGGAGATGACTCTATTAGTGTCTTCACGTGTGTGTGAGTGTGTGTGTGTGTGTGTGAGGGGGGGGGTCACCTCACTCCAACCCCTCTCCCCCTCCCTTTGTGTCAATATTGGATCAGAGCAACGCACCGTGCGACAGGTGTCTGTGCGCGCCCCGAGGAGTTTCTCTGCTTTTCACCCATCTTGATGGGAGGAGGGCGAGAGAGAGAGAGAGAGAGAAATGGGGGGGTTGGGGGTGTAGAAGTATAAAAGCTTATTCCTGTTCCTGACAAGAGTTCAGTGCGCGCACAAGGTGAGGCCAAACAAAGCCGAGCGCTCCATCGCGCTCTTCCTTTTTCCTCTTCTCCTTTTTGAAAGGTAAGTTTGTCGCCGATGTCCATTTCCTCCCACTTTTCTTTTGTTTTGGTTCTAACTTGACCAAACATGTGCCCCAAAAGGTCCGGCGCGGCGCGCAAAAGACGCGCCAGCTGTTGGGAGAGCAACCGTGCGCAACTTGTGCGCAGTTTGGGAGTGCAAGATTTTTCCCCACGCTCGTCCGTATTTGCTTCACGTTGAGCCCCACGTACAATACCTGAAGGTGACGTTTTGTTCGTTCGGCTCGCGTTACGCAGGTACGGGTTGACGACTGGAGACGTCAAGTTTGGTATTTGCTGCGCCTCAGTGATGTGGGAGTCCACCCCCCCCTCCCCCCCATTCAGAATAAACCCTCACTTCAATTTAAGAGCTGCACAACAAGCTGCTGCGTTCACCTCAGGAGAAGTTGATGGTAGTTTTTGCATGAAGCCCAACGAAAACAGCTGTCAAACTTGTTCTACTTTGTGTGCGAGCACAGAAGAATGCCAACCAATTTCCATGTGTACACATTCGACGAGGTTCAAATAAAGAAAAGGAAAACTAGAAATGTATTTTATTGACAGAAGGTGTCTACTGGGTCTTTATTTTGTTGGGGGGTAGGGGGGGGGGAGCTCATAAAGGCAGGCAGGTGGACCGGTGGGGAGCGTGTCTGCCTCTCATGGCGAGAGGTTCTGCATTTGAATCTCATTTGGATGTTCCCAATTATGTTTTTTTTTAAATTTTTATGTTTTCTCTGGATTTCTTCCCAAAATATGCATGCTAGTTTCATGTGAATGTGAATGTGAGTGTGACCACAACCAGTCCAGGGAGTACGCCGCCACCGGCCCAAAGTCAGCTGGGATCACCTCCGGTTCTCATGTGAGGACGAGCACGATAGAAAATGTGGATGGAAGTTTTTGTTTTTTTTTTTTTAATAACCAAAAAAATGCACCATATTGTTCAGCTGATAGCAATATTGCCTTCAATTCTGTATGTCATTTTTAACTTATTGTCAAAGTTTCAATAAATAATACAAATGTGCCTATGAAGAAATGTGTTTTCTTTTTCTTTATGATTCTTAATCATCAAAGTCATGGTCATCTGAAAAGGGTGAATCGCAGCAATTGGAGTTATTCCCCTCCCCAAAAATAAATAAAAAAAGACTTCAACATTTCCATTATTAGGCTCTCACAACCAAAATTGTTCTCCCTGTTGACTGAACATGAGCTCAATTGGAAATGTGCTCTCTGAATGCACACGCTCACCATTTCACATTGAATCTGTCTTATATCCGGGAACAGAATATAAAAAGTGGACATTTCCAAGAGCAGGGATGCTAATTTGTGTAAGCCTCCCCCCCCCTCTCCCACCCCTACCCTTCACGCCTTTTGGATAATCATTTTCCAAGTGGCACACTCATGGTGGTTGTTTTTTCCATCACCGTCCACTTTGTACGTCATCACCCGAGGCTGCAGGCGAGCACCGCAGAAGTCAGAGATGGGCTTAATGGCCGGGCTATGTTAATAGTTAACTAAACATTACCCGCGCACACACACACCCACACCCACGCACACACACACACACCTGCCCATCTGTCATTTGGACTGATGCGGTTTGCAGCCATTGAGCGCAGTTTAGTTTGACTTTGTCCTGATTTTGAGTTCTCATCCCCCACTCTCACTTCTTTTTGTTACTTTATGGACACTGGATAAAAAAAATAAAAAAAAAGGTGCGTTGAGTGGATTTTAGCTCAAGTGGTTACACGAAATAAAAACATCTGGATCCAAATCATTTTTTGTCAGAGGGTGGGGGGGGGAGGACCTTCAAACCTTTCAACGAGTTGTGTCTGCCACGAGCGCTGCTTTGCATGGTGGAGTTGGCAAAAAAAAAAAAGTGGAGGGCCCAAATGCAGGAAGGCAAGGAATGAGTGCCGATGTCTTAAAAAAAACAGTATTTATTTTGAAAAGAAAATGTAAAGAAGCAAACAATGTCTATAATAGAATCAAAACATTAGATTAGAGACACCCCCGCCGCCCACAATGCTCGCTCATAGGAGGTTAGTTTCGGACTTCTTTTTTTTTTCACCATTTATTTATCCTTTGTGGTTAATTATTTGCATTTCGTCTTCCAAAAGTCTCGTGATGGTGCAGCTCAGAATAGTAACAAATCGAATCTTTAAAAACTCTAAAGTGAAGAGAGGCCAAAGTTCGATGCTCCCTCTTCGGCGTTCCAGTTAAGAAGTGAGCGGCAGCATTTTGACCCAACTGGACACATTTGAGGGAGGACCGGCTGACTCTAAAGCACAACGCCTTCCAGTAAGCCAGCCAAGATGCGACAATGGCGCTGACTACGGTTTCAAAGTGCTGCTTTATAAAAAAAAAAAAAAAAAAAAAACGGCTTCACCTTTGCCCGACTACCGAGGTGGAAACAAAAAAAAGAGGGATTCAACTTCCGCTGTGCTGCTGCAATGTAAGTCAGTTGTGAACTGTGTCCAAAATGGGAAGTCATACTTGCGCTTCAGCCTCCCAAGTAATGCGAAAAGTCAATTTGTGTGGTGTTTGCATAGCATTAGCATACGCAGCCTTGCCTCCGTATGCACAAAGTGCGTTTCAAAAAAAAAAAACATCATCGACGATCCCTTTCGTTCATCCGTGCGGCCCCCAATCTCCAACTAGCAAACCCTTTGGAAAGATAATTTCCTCATGAAAGTTAATCACCTTTAACCGGCTCGTCATGACAAAGCCCCGTCGTCTTCCTCGTCATTCTTTACCTGAGAGCTTATTTGCCTGTGTAAGTCAATATTTGTTTAAAAACGAGAGGCAGGGAGCGCGCACACTCGTCAGTATCCTGGTTACCTTGCGCGGTTACCTTGCCGACTCGCAACCGACAGTCCGAACTGGTCCTGCCGCCGCCGCCGCCGCTGCCGCTCGTGCTATGGCTACACCCTTCCCAACAGCTCCGGGAGCCGGAGGAGCTCGCAGCTATTTTGTCTCCACGTGGATGCTCGGCCCCTCCCAACACCAAACAGAAAACAAATATCATATTCTACAACACTGTGGCCTTCTTATAACACGATATCACCAAGAAGGCACATGCGCACATTGAGTGTGGCGCTCAAGCATCCGGCCTTTTGCAAAAACCTGACTTATTTTTTTAAATTTTATTTTTTAGCAATCCATTTATTTTGATTTGCATATTTTCATTAAAATTCCTGTCATCAATTCCACCCAAAGTTTTTTTTGTGAGGGATATTTATTGCAGTCCTTTTTGGATATTCAGAGGCACTTTAAATGATGTGCGCCGACCCTCATTCACTTGGAATTGATTGCCTAAATTCGAAATATATTTTTTGTTGTTTGGTTTCGATTTGGTTTTGTGTCACGTTTTGTTTTCTTCTGTCCCACGTTTTTGTCTTGTCTCGCTCGTTTGGTTCTCGTCAACTCTTGTGTCTACCAATCAGCTCCTTTCTCCCACCGCTGTCTTGTCCGCGTGTGCCTCGTTGTCTCCTCTGAGTGCTTGTATTTAGTTCTCTTTCTCATAGTTCATTGTTG
>CAAKHF010016665.1:39273-49504 GCA_901007745.1 Hippocampus kuda
AAGTTTGGTTGATTGATTGATTGATACATGGCTGAGGGTGTGCAATGTATCCTCTTTTTGTGATTTGGTGGGTGCAGCCTTGTCCACCCCAACGTAACCTATGCGTCTTGCGCATATTAAGATTCAGAATCACTGCTCGAGTGTAACTACAGTATCCTGCCTCTGTTTGTGTGTGTGAGAGGGAGCAAAAAAGCCAGAGAGGATCAGCTCCCACAATGCGTCTATTATTCTTTTGGCAGCAATCAAAGTGTCACGTCAGTGCGTTACGGTTGTATAGCCGCCGGTCCGGCCGATGCCGGGCAGCGGCTGTCATAGTGATGACTAAGTGGCTTGTGGGCTCTGAGGACAATGGCGCTGCGAAGTCTCCACAAAGCACGCGGCTAATGCCGCCCTTTCAGCGAGGCCTGCCGGGCTGCTGAGTGTGCAAGGCCGCCGGGCGGACGGTCCAGGGGGGCCCGGCCCTATAAAGAGCCAAGCAAGGCTCTCTACCCCGTCATTGATTTTACTGGATCTGTCCCACCTCAGTACCGTCTGTAAGTATGTCAATATATTCGATTTGGAGTCAGCTCTGTGAACGCGGGTCATCGTCAATGTTTCTGATTAGTCAGTGTCATTGTGATAGGTTTTAAATGAAAGCGGGTGAATTCGTCCATTTTTTTGGACTGTGCAGTTAAGTGTAAGTGACAAATACCCGGATTGGTGTTTACCTTGTTTTTTACTTTTGACTTTAAGATTCTGGTGAAAAAAAAAAAAAGCTAAATTTTTATTTTAAAAGAAATGGAACTATTGCAGCTGACAAACCATGTCATTTACATACAGTAGAGCTACATTTCTTAATTGTGACGATCATTCGCTGATCAATTTCCATTTCCAGGACAAGATGATGCTCATTAAACCTTGTTGCAGGTCAAATTTACCTTTTTTAAAGGTCATTTTTTTAAAAATGGGGGACAATTTTGGGATAAAACTCCTTTCTTACTTACTTATTGAAGTATTATTCAAGCTAGCGTACGTTTTCCCATGCATGCGTCCAATAATACAGTAACTGACACTACGCCTTTTGACATGGTGCAGTAATATGGTCATTGTAACAAAATGAAAAAAAAAAAAAAACATAGGACAACCCCCCCCCCTTTTGTATTTAATGGTCAAATTGGTCAAATTGAGCTCCGATGTAGCAAATGTGGGAGGAGTGGTTCATCGACGCGGTCGCTCCATTCAATTCTCATTCGCGATGCCTCGTTCAGAGAGCACAGTGCGACGGCGGAAGCAGCGGGAGCAGCCATGAACACTCAGCAGTTGGAGCAGATGGGCCAGTTCAAGATTACCGTTTGGGAAGAAGAGAACTTCCAGGGCAAGCGCTGCGAGTTCATGCTGGAGTGCCAGAACATCATGGAGCGAGGCTTCAACAAGATCCGCTCCATCAAGGTCGAGAACGGACCGTAAGTAGGACTCCGGGTACCAGCGCTCTCCAAGTCCACCTCATTTCAACGCATTGTCATACTATGATTGGAGAGCTGTAACCAAAAGCCGATGGTACTAGAACAGCTGAACTTTATTTGGGATTTGTTTTATTCAGCTGGAACTGGGAGCCTTAGTTAAATTAGTTATGAACAATTTAAAAATGCCAGTCTTTTTTTTTTCTACAAAGCCTTCAGGATTGTGCTAGGAAACCCCCCACCACCCTAAAAAAAACTGAAATTTGGGGTTCATCAGAGGCCCTTTAAATTGGTGGCAGCTGTGTGCTCATTAAACATGAGTGTGTATGTGATTGGTTCAATCTAAACATAGCCACATCCCACTTATGAGAGCGTGTGCACACATGTGCAAACTTTTTTTTTTTTTTTTTACATCCCATCTCGAAAATACTACAAAGAAAATCATTTGAGCAGTTACAGAATTATAGTCTTCATTAATGGTGGAAAAACGTTTGAAATGTCGGCCTCATTTTTTTTTTAGATTTCAAAAATCCTGCCTTTAGACGGGGGTGTGTAGACTTTTTACATCGGTGTTAATAATGTCCAATTCGAAATGTGAAATACAAATACACTCAGTAGATTCCAACTCAATATATAATTCAGATTAAAAATACTTAAAAATACAATTTAGCTGATTATGACTTACAGCGAACAATCTACCCTCCCCAAAACTTGTCATGTTCAAATGTGAAAGTTATCACTTTGCAACAGCGATAACGACCGCATTTATTTGTATTTTTTCCCCCCCGATGTGGCAGCTATTGCGCGTGCGTATTATTGCATTTCTGGTTAGCATGCATCAAGTGCGACCCGGCTGCGATATGAGCCGCCCGGCCGCTCGCATCTGCTGGCCGGGAGCCATAATGGCTGACTGACTGCCGATCAGATAACACGCCTTCAGCTGCAGCAGAATTAAATGTTTGCTTTGTGCCGCCTTTCACAGAAAAAGCAGCTGCACGCTGTGTTCATTACAGGCCATTGTGAGCCGTATGCGCGGCCGTGTTGTCCGAGCAAACGCAAAGTTGCATCTTAACAGCCATCCGTCAACTCTTGGTCCATTTGTAGCTGGGTGGGGTACGAGTACCCCGAGTTCCAGGGCCAGCAGTTCATCCTGGAGAAGGGTGACTACCCTCGCTACGAGGCCTGGAGCGGAAACAGCAGCTACAGGACCGAGCACATTCTTTCCTTCAGACCCATCAAGTGTGCTGTAAGTGCTGTTTGTGGTGTGTTTGTGGATTGGACTTCACGGGTAGCTTTTAAAGCTCGAGTCTCCTCCAATCTAATCATGTTTGTTTGTTGTCAGCCACCCTAACAATAATTATACAGTATATTTATATCAATGATATGCATGTTAGGGGTGTAATGAAAATCGATTTGAATTACCACTTGACGAAAAACAAACAAAAAAAATTGAGTAAATTCAATGCACCATTTTTTTTCACTGTAGGAGGTTTGCGCGCAATGCCAGCGAATAAGCCATGTGGTTGTTCAAAATACACAAAATGTCATTCTCTTAGTTTGATGTTTAGTTTGACAGTTAACATCAACAGAGATCGCCACAGCTTCACGCTTCATTTTTGAAGGGCTTTTCACTACCCGCCAAACTGCCGTCACTTGTCCCTCTCGGCATCAGCGTGCAACCCAAACTGTGGCGAGGAAGTAACTCTTTGACGCATCACTAGAGGGAGCCCTCGCACCAGTAGTGGCACTTCTGTCGATGGAACCAAGTTGTCATTGATCCTGTCTCCCATGCGCTGAAAATGTTGCCTCTCGCAGAACCACAGCGACAGCAAGGTGACCCTGTACGAGAGTGAGGACTTCCAGGGCCGTAAGTTTGAAATGAGCGACGACTATCCCTCCCTACAGGCCATGGGCTGGTGCACCAAAGAGGTGCCGTCTATCAAAGTGAACTCCGGAGCGTAAGTTCTCCACAACTCTTCTGCTATGTTCGTAAACAAAAAACAAACAAACAAAAAAAAAGGATATATATATATTTTATATATATATATATATATATATATATATATATATATATATATATATATATATATATATATGGCTCTGTTTTTTTTAAAGAATATTTTCTTGTTTCCTGAGCAAGATAATGTTCTTTGTGAGAATTACATTTTTACCGGAATTAATTAGTGTTAGGGGCTGGGGAAAGACACATAAAGTCCGCAGACACATTTAAGTCACCAGCAGTTATCCGCACATCATCGTGCAACTGATGATGGCATTTGCATACGTTGCCTGCTGCCACATCGGCCAAGAACACGAGATCAGTAACAATGCTGCGGTCACGCACAAATTGCTGTGTCCTTTTCCACACACCGATGTCCTCATGCAAAATGTTAGTGTGCCACATTTAAAAGAAAAGAAACGCTTTGATTGGCAGCAAATTGAGTCGTTTGTGTTCACACCCACAACAGCGCAAATCGCCTTATTTCCCCCCTTTCATTCGCTGGCTAAGACTAATCAAGATTAAATGCCTTTGGGTGTGTGTGTGCTTGTGTGACAGCTGGGTGGCCTACCAGTTCCCCGGTTACCGCGGCTACCAGTACATCCTGGAGCGAGACAGACACCAAGGCGAGTACAGAAACTACAACGAGTACAGCACCCAGGCTCACACCAACCAGGTGCAGTCCATCCGGAGGATCCAACACTAAGCTTGACCCAATCCGAAAAACTGAATGCTTTCCTCACTTCGACCGGACGGAGCACCGCCGCGCAACAGTAGATGGACTCAGTCGTTCTCTCTCACTGTGGCTCGACATGTTTGGATGTCTGAATGCCTGCTTCCTTCACCATGCGCAAGCATGATTCTGGAAAGAGGAAATAAAGGCTTTTGTTCCAAAGGAGGCTGCTCCGAAATGTTTTTTTTTTTTTATTTCAAGTGATCCCGTACGCAGTACATATGCGACACACGCATGCAGAGCTCCTACCTAAGAAAGAATTCTTGGAGATGAATAAAGCTCAAGTCAACTGAATTTTGTGTATCACGACATGCAGTGAAAATCAAAGAACTTTAACCAAAGATTAAAATGTATTAGCGCTATTGTTTATGTGGAACACATTTTAATCACGTGCACCCGATGCGCATGTTTGAATTAAATAAATCCAAAGTCCGTCATTTCGTCCACGATATAAAAATCCCCAAAGCATGGCACACACTATGTTACTTTAGCGAGGGTTTTATACCTCTACCGATGCCAATTTGCTAATTTGGATCTAGCATGACATCTTCAATCCCTTTGTCACGACTGTATATGCAGACCTCGGGGCAGCACAGGGTGTGTTCAGTTTGTCTTTAGCTAACTAGCTAGCTAGCATAGCCACGTCTGCTATGACACAATTGCGACCTACTCCAAAAGAAAGTCTTCTGGTTGTATTGTGTTTCTGACTTGCGTTGCGCTCGAATGGCTCTGCTTTGGTGTGCGGTGTATGAGGAGGACACAATAAGATCAAATAAATAAACGTTCATAATTCATAATTCTTGCAGTAGCTAGGTGCGATTGAAGCTAAAGGCCAAATGGCCTTCTTTCTTGCACGACCCTAATTTTTGTTTGCGCTCCAGCACTTTTAATTTACATGCTAATGCCTGCTGATTAGTCGATGCTTTGCGAATCCACAATCTTTGCCCGCAGTTGACGTCCATGCAGCAGCATCAGAAATTGGGTCCTCGACAGTGTTTTGAGGGTTTGCAAATCTTAAAGACTTCAGAGTTGTGTGGTTCTGTTCATGACGACTGCGGCCCGATTCTAAAGAAGACACCAACTGCACTTCGTTGGAATTCTTCGAGTTTAAAACGGAAACCGGAACGGAAAGTTTAGCCTTTGTTTGGCTATTCTAATGTGACAGAATCCTATTTATTTTACAGTCACAGACGTGGATCCTGGAGTGTGTTTACCCCCACACGCACCCCTCCCGCTCTCCAGGACGTGCGAGTCCGCCTTACACACCCACAGCCCGGCACGAACTTGTAGTCCCACGCCCAAAAAAACAGGATATTTTAATAAATGTGTAACTGTGTGCACAGCGCACACCTTTGTCAAATACGCATTCCTCCGCAGTCGGATTAAAGCCGCTCTGCTGTCACTCGGCGAGGACTGACGCTGCTTGGTTCACGTACAGGTGAGGTGCCACTTGGACTACAAAGTGCCAACGGTAAGTCTGCCAGCGTATTTACGAGACGGGGGCGGCCACAACACTCTCAGGAAACGCAGCGTTGGACCAAGGACAAGGCGCTAGTCTCATGCTAACTCTCGCTTCTATCTAGCGGAGCAGAACGGCCACGGTGGGCTTCTTTCCGGAGTGGGAGGTCAGGTGGATGCGGTCCAGCCTTCGAGGCTTGTTTTAAGTTGCCTGCGACGTGTATTTGGACACAGGCAGCTAAAGCAAGTCTGGGATGCGAGAGACACCCGTCAGCCTCGCGGAGAAGAAGGCGCCGTCCCGGACTCGCGAGGGGGTGGGGGTGGCGACTCCTCCTCTCCCCCTGTAAGGTGTTGAAGGCTGTCGGGGCCTTTTTAGAGCATGTGGGAGTGGGATGGAAAATGAAAAAAAACAAAACAAAACAAAAAAAAAAACAAACACACAGAAATGTTCAATGTTGATGCCGAATGAATGTGTTTGCTCAGTCACTATCTTGAGCAATGATTAGCAGAGCACTCCGGTTTAGTCCACTGATTACTTGGAGATGGACGATTATACTTTTCTGCAAAGTGTGTTCTTAAACTATTTGACTTGATACCACGCAAGCGTGTTGCTGCCACACTAGGAAAAAAAACGTTCAATATTACGTTTCACCTTTCAATGTGATCGGTTGTCACGTTAAAACGTTTTGATTTTCACATTTTAATCTGATAAATTTCACGAGAAGGTAACGAGTTTCGTGTTGAATGTGATACGTTTCACATTAAAACACGACAATTTTCACACAAAAAACGTGAAAACACTTCCATTTTATCACGTTAGAATGTGACGATAGATTTAACTTCCGGTTCACGTGACTGGCGGAGTTACGAGATACGCAATGACGATGATAGGCTATCTCGTTAAAACGTGATCTTCACTTTAAAATACGATTAGTTCCATGCTAAAATGTGACAATTACTCCAGTTTAGAGTAATCTTTTTCACGTTAAAATGTGATGTTTTACTTCCGGTTCACGTTTTTAATTATGCCATAATAAAATGATCGACAGCACATGTTAAAAATGAGAAATTATCACATTTTAACTAGAACATTTCCTAATTTAAACATGAAAGTTATCGCGTTTTGTTAAATCATAATAACTCATCATTTGAAAACCAGTATGGTATGTAGACTCCCTCTTGTGGTAAGTAATAGAATCGTTAATTGAACTGATCAAACTGCATATTGTTTCAGCAGTTCGAAATAAAAAAATAAAAATAAATAAAAATCCAGTCCAACGCATGTTTTTTGAGTACATTTCAGGTGTATTTTACTTTCAAGTACAACAGATTAGATTTTATTTTGTAATTGGTTCTAAAGAAGCAGGTGCATTTCAGAAGCCGTTTTATAATAGTTTGGGATTGTTCTTTATCTTGTTTTCACATTTGCTTTTTGCAATTGTTTTTTTCAGAACAAGTTTGTTAGTTTGTAGTTGTTTTTATTTTTCTGGAAGTGCTTTTTTAATTTAGTTTTTATTGGATTTAGTATTATTTTTAGTTTTTTTAAATTGATGGAGTATTTGTTCCGTGCAAGATTTAAAAAAGTATTCTGTAATAAAGCGAACCACAGTTCTCAAACGACTGTTTCGTTTCCCTCTTCCCAATACCAAAATAAAAAACAAACCCCAAAAGCTGATATTGATTAAAAAAAAAGAAAAACAAAGGATGATTTCGATACGATTACAGTGAATTTTACTGAGGTACACGCACGTATTTTAAAAGCATTTTTGATTATATTTTATTTCATTCGGGAATTGTTTTGTAATTATCTTGCTTGTTTTCGTGAACTCCAATAACCTTGCTTGGAATCATCATGTGCAATACACTTGAATTGAATCATATTACGTCGATTTTTTTTTCGTATTTAATCACAGTGTTTATGTTCCATAAGCGTTACAATGACTTACAATAAGACGCTTTTTAATGTTTTTTTTTTCCTGGTGAACAGGCCTATGTATTTTTATGGTGCTCAGCATTTTTGATTAGATTTATTGATTTATTTTTTCGCCCATCTAACAAATAGGATAATGTGAATTTAGAGGGATGCTGCACCCCTTTTTTTCACTGCCTTTGTCTATCCCGCCCATTTGTGCTTTTTCTTTTTTTTTTTTTTTTTTTTGGCACGCAGCATCAGGTTTGCAGCGTCCGTGTTGTCCGACGTCCATTCGAGCGTGCTCGTCAAGGTAAAGCCTGTCCGAAGTGCAGTCTTGTCTGTTTGCAGAGAGCAAAAGAGGCGGAAAATCAAGCAAGACGTGAACTGGTTTCCATGTCAAACACTTCAATTCACCATAGAAACTCAGATCTTAACGCGGCGACTTTATTAAACTGCGATGGCGGATTGATAAGGGCCCAATTTCTATCGCCCTTGCTCGCGTTTTTTTTTCTTTATTGTGGGCGCCAAGGCGGTCTGACAGAGGTAAATTGCTCTTTTAATTAAAGCAATGCAGCAGAGGAAATTGCTGTCTGAATATTGTCTCCGAGATGGGGGCGCCCGCTGACAGTTGCCTGGAAACTTCAATCTGTCCACTCGCGTTTATTCCAGATCCCAGTTATGAGATAAAGTTTAATAAAAAATCCCCCCGTTTTCCTCCGCCTGCAGCAAGCAAATGAAAGCCAAGCCTTTTGTGCACAAGTGAGCACAATGAGAAGGGAGAGCGGAGGAAAGCTCGTGTTCAACATGTTCCTCTCAGGTGCGTCGCTTTGGGCCCCCAAACGGGAGTTGGTTTTCTTTTTTTTTTTTTTTTGAATACAGAAGCGTCGTGGCGGGCGATGGTTTTCCATCCGTTGCGCGGCTTTCCGCTCCCGCGAGCTGTGGGTCGCCTTCTTTTCAATCTGGGAGCTCGTGCGCTCTTTTGTCGGAAATCGGAAATCCGTCTTCCTGGACGCGTTTCCTGGCTCCTCCGAGGAGCCGGACCCGCCCGGACCAGCGCCACCAAGACCTCACTGAGCACCACCGTCAGCACTTTCGTCACACGAAGCGAATTCTCGCACGATGACGACGTTTCGTTAGGACGGGACTTTTTGGGTTTTCTTGGCATTTCAAGACGGTCGAACTATATGCCGCGAACGCGGAAATCCGTCAACTTGGTCGAAGTGATTTCTTAGAATTGACTTTTTGTTTTTCCCCGTTTCCGATTTCAGATCCGACAGAAAATCTGTTGAAAGACAACAAAGGAGCATCCTGGGGTCCGATCAATACCGGAGCACAAAAAGGTGAGGCCCCTTTCAAATACGATAACAACATAAATAGATGATACCGTCGCCTCTATCAAAAAAAAAATACATCAACAAATGGATTTTCTTTCGTGAAGCTCAGCAGGTCTTCGCCATTTTTCTACACCGTCATACTTGAACATGCGGAATGCTTTGCATTTCTGTGTTCTCTTTCATTTGGTGTGTTCGCAGGCTGAGATTTGTCAAATCATTTTCACGGAGAGAGAATAAAAAAAGAGATTTCTATTTTGGACTTTCAGAAAACAATCCCGAGAATAACGCCAGGCGCACAAAAAGGCAATGATGTTGAAGGGGATGAAAAATAAGTTCATATTTGGAGCTGATCATATTTTCCATATGGAAAAAAATAAAATACAGCGACGATTAAAAAAAAAAACTATCGATGAATAATTGCTTCCGATATTTTTAGATAATAAAATACAATACAATCAAGATGGAAAAATGTTAAGATCAATGAAGACAGTTGATGATTTGTTGGGATTTCATTTCAGAAAAGGTGGCAGAAAATACAACGGCAGAAATGAAAATGAACAAGAACAAATATTTTAATTGAATTCCAAGAATAGAAAGTTATTTCTATTTCTAAGACATGTAACTCCAGGCCAAATAAAATACAATGAGGCTTTTGTCTTTTTTTCCCCCCAAAATAATTCACCCAGAAAAAAGGGCAAAATTTAAAAGGAAAAATAAAAACAATTTCATAAGAATAAGAAAAACAGCAAAAATAATTGTACTATTAGACTGAGAATAACAAACACCGATGTGATTAAAATGCAATCTGGCAAATCCTTCATGAATTGATGAAACCGGCACAGCCAGTCTGTCGTATAATAGAAAATATAATTTATAATGTTTTGATAGGACCACCATCATTTGGACGTTATTTTTGTAATAATAATAATAATGACATGATGAATTCATCATCATTTTCATTTACATCAGTTGTACTTGTCATCATCATCATCATTGATTTTAACATATTTCTGTTCGCATAATCATTATGATCATCATCTTCATCAGATATCATCGTCATCAATTTTAACGTTATTTCTACATCGTCATCATCCTTTTTTATTGTTATATTCGGTATCCTCATTCTTAATTTGAATGTTATTTTTAGTATCATAAGTATTGCTATTATCACTATTGCTCATAATAACAGCCTTCTCCTCCTCCTCATCAATTTTAACATCATTTCTGTTTTCATAATCATCATCGTCAACGATTTTTAACGTTATTTCTGTTTTCGTTATTCTCGCTATTGTTGTCCTTTTTATCATCATCATCATCATCATCGCCGCCGCAATCATTCCTCTCTTGTTATGATAA
>CAAKHF010016666.1:2475-27895 GCA_901007745.1 Hippocampus kuda
TTTTTTTTTTTTTTTTTTTTTAAAATTTTCTTTTTTTTTTTTTTTTTTTTTTTTTTTGGTTGATCCCATTCACCTCTCACATTTTGTTTGTGTTTACAGCCATTGGAGCTGCTTTGGCACTCCCTGGACGAGTGGCTCGTACTGATCTCCACTGAACTAGACAGAAACAGGAATCCCTCATCCAGCTCTTCCAACAGCGAGATAGCCTCCCTGCTTCTAAAGCAGCGGGAAGTCGAACACTCTAGCACCACACCAAAGCTCCCCACCTCCCTGGACCCTCAGATTGTCATGGAAACAGAAGTGTATGCTGATGGGGAAGACGTTATCTCCATGACCGCCAATCGGCTCAGCGCTGTGATCCAGGCCTTCTACATGTGCTGCTCTTGCCAGATGCCACAAGGGTTTGTCTACTGCAATGACTACCAATCGACAGAGAAGGCATGGTTTTTACTGTAGGGGACTTGTAGTGGTACAGAATTACACAAGGTAAAGGTGAAAGCCCCAGTCTAACGTAGGGGACACACTTTGGTCCACAGCATAACAACAAACACCAGCAATACTCATCAACCACAATAAATTAAACATTGTTTCCAAAACGTTTTCAACAAGATACGGAACTTGATGGACTGAGTGCAGATTTTCTCTGCCAAACCAGCAGTACTGGCGTGCTCTTCATTTTGCGGATTACGTAATGGGATGTATGCAAATTGATTCATTAAACATATGTAATGTGATAATCAAAATTATCGACGTGACTTAGTTTGCCTTTCACTAACACAATCCAACACATCAAACTTCAATTTGCCTTTTCTGGGCTCTCCAAAAGTTCACTGGTGAAAACAATCATCACGCCAAAAATTTAAATACAGCATGGACACCACTTTTTCACCTCTTGCCAACAGTGCGCGATGTTTAGGCGGGCAGAGGTTTTGCTCGGTCTGACAGCTCAACATTGCTCAAAAAAAATGACCTGAAGTCATTTTTCGTATGGGACAAGACCGGAACCAAAGAAAGCCTACTGAATGTCTCATGAGCAAGCACTTTTGAAACAAAAGCAAGGACATAGAATCCTGAACAGAACCCGAACAAAAGATTGTAGGGCAGACATGTCCAGCTCCGGGCCTGGAGGGCCACTGTCCTGCCTGTTTTCCAGCTCTTCCGCCTGCAACACACCTGATTCAGATGATCAGCTCATCAGCCAGCTCTGAAGCAGCATTAGAATGATCCTGATGATTTGAATCAGGTGTGTTGCTCCTGGGAGAGCTGGAAAACAGTTAAGACAGCGGCCCTTGAGGACCGACTTTGGGAACCCCTGTTGTAGTGTGTCCATCTGCCACAAAAGGTTGAGATGAGAGTGACAAAGGGGAGAGAGAGATGGAGAGGAAACACAGACTGTTTGGCAAGTGTGAAAATAAACGATCAATAGTTGTCAATGATGATATGTTAATACACATACAATGCAAATTGTGCATGCGCAGAGAATACAGATAAAAGAACTGTGACTGACAAACACAACGCACGGGGCGGTTTTGAAGCGTATTAAGACCACAGTGCAGGCGTTTCTTTTGTTGTAAATGAGCAACAATGAATCTCTGAACTGGAGTCTTAACTAATTTATGCAGAATGATTTCATCCCATTTCAAAATGCTAATGAGGAGTAGCTTTTCCGTTATTTTTATTGGAAGGAGCTAACCTCCAACAGTTACTTAATATTCACTGCTGTGCCACAGTGGATGGTGAACTTGTGATGTAAAGACTGGACAGTTTTCACGATATCAGGAGTTGGTGGAGTGTTGTTGTGGTCTTTAAAATTAAATGTTAAGCAGTAGGCCTCTTAGGGGATTGTAACAATTATATGATGGACATTTTGAAGATTGTATTTGGAAAACTACCATTGATACTGTATTGCTATTATGAGAGCGGCACAACTGCATCTTTGAATACTCTCAGGACTTGGAATATTTTTTCCCCTCCCCTTGCCCTCTGTTTGAGTTGTCTTATCTATGTCCTTGTTTACCTCCACACATTATGACATTAAACTCTACCCCAGTCTGTAATTACGCTCCATTAGATCATTACGTATACTTAATTAACAGCCGATGGAATTCCAGTATTGACATGCCTGCCGGAATAAGATGCTTGTCTTCCTGTCTTTGATGTGTTTTTCACCCTGCTCTTGATTAGGAGTCTGGTCTAGTTTTGTCTGCAATGGCAATGCATCATATTCAGTGTAGACATTTGGCTGTTTCAGATGAGTAATATATCTCTAATTGGAAAGCAGAGGCTGCCACAGAATTGTTGCTGCTGTCCATTTCGCTCCTCTTTTTCACTCATCATTTGTTCTCTTTCCTCACCCAGAATGACATCCCCCCACTTTATTGAGTTTGTCTGCAAGCATGATGAGGTGCTGAAATGTTTTGTAAACAGGTGAGTCAATGTAGGACCAAGTCACACATCAGACTCTTTATCGTTGATTTAAGGACCAAAAAAAAGAAAAAATAAATAACGTCAATCCGTTTACTTCAGCTATTGTCCTTTTTGCCCATTGTTCACATCTTATTTCTGTCTTTGCTCATGTGTGCTTCCACTTCATAGAAATCCAAGGATAATCTTTAACCACTTCCACTTCCTGCTGGAATGTCCAGAGCTGATGTCACGGTTCATGCATATCATTAAGGGCCAGGTAAGAAAGACACAATTAACAGACATCTTTACTTATTCAATTTAATATTGGTTGAACATGATTTGCAAATCATTGGATTTTATTTTTATTTCTGTTTAACACATCTCCACTTTATTGGAATTGGGGTTTGTCCAATCAGCCTGTGTATCATTTCAGTATTCATACTTTTCAAAAACAATTGCTGATATGCAAGTCGATTTTTGTAAACGAATATAAAACAGGTACCGTATTTTCCGCACTATAAGGTGCATTCAATTTTCTCAAAAGCCGAAAGTACTTAACTCAACTCAACTGTATTTATAGAGCACTTTCAAACAGCCATCGCTGCATACGAAGTGCTGTACATGGAGCAATTTAACATATACATATACATATACATATACATATACATATACAACAAGGAGTAAAACAAATCGGTAATAAAGACGGTAGAAAGCACCGTAGTAAGCCTTATAATACGATGCGCTTCATATATGGATCAATATTGTGATTTATTGAACATCGTATTTTAAAAGTTCTGTAAAGCGCTTTGTTACACCTGCAGTAGTTGTGGAATCTCTATATAAATAAAGTTCTATTGTATTCACTTTACCATAGCTCCATCTAGTGGATGCATAACGCAACAGCAGCCACTATGAAAGCTTCTATTCTATGCGCCTTATAATGTGGTGCACTCTATATATGAAAGCAGTTTTAAAATAGGCCATTCATTGAAGGTGCACCTTATACTCCAAAGTGCCTTATAGTGCGGAAAATACGGTACATTGGCTTAACAAATCATCCATCCATTCATCCATTTTCTGATCCGCTTTATCCGCACAAGGGTCGCGGGGCGTGCTGCACCCCATCCCAGCTGTCTTCGGGCAATTGGCGGCGGACACCCTAAACTGGTTGCCAGGCAATCGCAGGGCGCACAGCGACGAACAACCATCCGCACTCACACCTAGGGACAATTGTTTTGGAGTGTTCAATTAGCCTGTCATGCATGTTTTTGGAATGTGGGAGGAAACCGGAGTACCCGGTGAAAACCCACGCAGGCATGGGGAGAACATGCAAACTCCACACAGGAAGGCCGGAGCTGGTATCGAACCCGGTACCGCTGTACTGTGAGGTCGACGCGCTAACCATTGGACTACCGGGCCGCCCTCAACTAAGCAATACTTTCCAGGCCTCTGTTTTAATTACTGACTTTAACCTGATAATTTGATTTCACCTGATTCCTCTTTCGGTATGCCTCACAGCCCAAGAGAAAAAGACACTCTCGCTGCGAGGCTTTCCCTTCGCTCTACCTCTCCCACTTAGAGAACAAAGGCACACATTATGCAAATAATGCTCAGCTTCAACACTGCATTACGGAGGAGTATTTCCCCAATGAAGTCCTTTTAGGCTTTTGGTTGAAACTAAAAGTTCAGAGTCTTAGATCTGAAAACAACTCGAAGTGGAAATACATTTAACAGGGGAAGTTGCTCTGTGATTTGTTGTGTTTTTGTTAGTTTTTTTTTTCTTTACTGCAGCCATTCAAGGATCGCTGTGAGTGGTTCTACGAGCATCTTCTGGCCGGACAGCCAGACTCGGACATGGTTCATCGTCCGGTCAATGAGAGTGATATCCTTCTCATCCATCGAGGTGCACAGCCCAGACATTTTTATGGAAGAAACATCCCAACAAAATGAAAATGTGTTGCTTTTGGACTTATCTGCTCCAGCCACAACATTGAGAAAACATTAACAAATTTAATTCAAGTGTTTTAAAAATTCTGCCCATATAAAGATAAAGCTCAGTTTTGGTTGATTCTTTGATTCTTGTGGTTGGAATTTGGAGAAGAACTGCACTGCATCACACTGATATGTTTCTCTCATCATTTTTACCCTCGAAGACAGGCAAATTACTAGAAATGTTATGAAAGTAGAATTTTTGTTTATGTTCTTGTTAGGCTTCAGTAATTGTCTGATGTGTGTATTTCCCCTATTTTTCCATTTCTTGTCAAATCCCTTTTGGAATCCTGCAAGCAGACTCAATATTTCGGAGCAGCTGTGAGATGGTTTCAAAGTCTACCAACGAGAAACTGAAACAAGGGATTGCTGTCCGGTTTCATGGCGAGGAGGGGATGGTGGGTTTTTAGATGGTGGCATTCATATATTTTTGGTTTTTGTTTGAGCAAGAAAATAAATGATTGATCGATTAATCATCACTGATGCCGTATGGCGAGAGATCTGTCTTGTCTATTTTGTCGTTTTACAGGGCCAGGGTGTTGTTCGGGAATGGTTTGACATCCTGTCCAATGAGATCATCAATCCAGACTATGCTCTCTTCACTCAGTCAGCTGATGGTACACAGTGTTCCGAATGACAATGCACACAATAAGACAGATTTTGGGCTGAACGACGGAGTATATTTTTGTGCTTTTTTTGTTACAGGTACCACTTTCCAGCCCAACAGTAACTCATCAGTAAACCCAGACCACCTGAACTACTTCCGATTTGCTGGCCAGATCTTGGGTTTGGCTCTGTATCACAGGCAGCTGGTTAATATCTATTTCACCCGTTCCTTCTACAAACACATCCTGGGTAAAACAATTTCTACAGTATGAACATAAACATATATGTAGTCCATCAGACTTTTAGAATTGCAGGATCTCTCCGCATTGGCTTGCTTCTTTCAAATCAACCACAAAGTTTAATCTGTTGTGAAGTGTGTTTGTGTGTATGTGTCGGGGTTGGGGGTGGGGTGATCTTAATCCCTGTACAGTTCAAATCGCCTCGTGTGAGTACAACCTTAGGCTATCTCCAGATGAAACCACATGCTATCATTAGACTTCACCTCCCTGTTCATGTCCCGCACTCCTGAGGCAGTTGACATTGTCAGGGAATGCCTGTGACTACAAGCTTCTGGACAGAACCGAATTCCCTCCAGTCCAGCTCATACCAATAAAACGAGAACAGAATTTTCCGCCATTTTTGCAGTCTTACAAATGTCTAGCTTCCCTTAAATGACTGCTAATGTGACTTATATTTTGGGGCATGTGTGCATTTGTCTGTTTCAGGAATCCCAGTGAACTACCAGGATGTGTCTTCCATTGATCCCGAGTATGCAAAGAACTTGCAGTGGATCTTGGATAATGACATCAGTGATCTGGGTCTGGAGCTCACCTTTTCTGTGGAAACAGACGTGTTTGGTGCCATGGAGGAAGTTCCACTCAAACCAGGAGGCATAAGCATTGTTGTGACTCAGGACAATAAGGTACAGCGATGAACCACATACACAAATAATAGTTAACCAATCTGCACACCAAAAGCAAAATTTTCTTCATAAGACAAGGAATTTGTATTTTGGCAGTTACCGATATTGTATATTCGTTTTCACCAGGCTGGATTCTATGGGCAAGTGGCAGGACAGTTGTTAATTAATATAACCGGTAGTTTTTTGTTGTTTTTTTTTAGCCCACCACCAAATAAATTACATAAAAATGCTAAATGAGAGAAACTGTTGATTTTTTTAAGCTTTGAGGAGGAAAAGAGAATTCAGCCATTCGTAATTTATGCAGTTGGGTATAACTCTAATTATCTGATGTATGTGAGGTATTGTGCTTGTTTTCAGTGTTTGAGTTCTCATAAAGGATTTGAGATGAAGAATTCAAGAATTGTACAATTTAGTCTTCTATCAAATAATCACATGCAAATGTTTTGAAGGAGGTCTTTTGTCAATGTTGGTGTTCTTTGTTATAGTTCATGAACACTTGAATACATCATTTTTTATAATAAAATCGGGCTATCAGAATGAAACTTGGAGGTGATGATCAAAGACTGTGTGAAGTTCCATTGGGAGTTGGGTACATGGGCAGTACCTTTTTCTTTCTCTTGATGGCACTGTACTATCAAGTATGAGCTGTGGAAAGTACGGGGTAACAATGAGCCTTGTGTCTTTCACCTGTCTGTACATTTCCCAAAGACTTTAATCTTTGTATGTGCGTGTCTATCTGTATGTGCGTGCATGCCAGGCTGAGTATGTCCAGCTGGTGACTGAGCTGAGAATGACACGGGCCATCCAGCCTCAGATAAACGCCTTCTTGCAAGGATTCCACACTTTCATCCCGCCCTCGCTAATTCAGCTTTTTGATGAATACGAATTGGTAAGTGGTTGTCCTTGGCTCTTTTTTCTATTCTGCTCATCTGTTACAGTTGACATGCTGCTTGTTCGAACCCCTTTGCTTTGCCGGCTTGTTCCACCTGCCTCTGATGTAGGGACTGATTAGCCATACCTAGCTTGGGGGTGGAAACAGGAGACTGAGGTCACCTTGAAGCCCCTCCTCCTTATTTAGCTCTATCAGATGTTTGTGTGTCGGCAGATTTAGTGTTCCCACTCGCAGATGGATCAATTGTATTATTCCACCCTGCGTTTGTTAGACACACCTCGGTCACGCTGTCATTTCTCCTCTTCAAAGTATTGACTGTAAAACCTGTTTTATATTTCCACAGCACAAAATTAGTCATGGCTACCCTGAATGCTACTGACATACGTCAGTTTGAAACAAAACGCAAGGTCTTATTCTGCATTTGATGAATTCCGATTGCAAACGACAAAATGCAATGTGTTGATGTATATCCCGAATATTTTTGTCGTAGGGTCACGACCATGAACACACACAGAGACTGCAGTTTATTTGTTATAGCTTCTTCATTTCACTGCACCTACCAATCTACAAGCTGCTTAAAATATTCATTCATTCATTTATTCATCTTCCGAACCACTTTATCCTCACTAGGGTCGTAGGGGGTGCTGGAGCCTATCCCAGCTGACTTCGGGCAGTAGGCGGGGGACACCCTGAATCGGTTGCCAGCCAATCGCAGGGCACACAGAGACAAACAACCACGCACGCCCACACTCACACCTAGGGACAATTTAGTGTTTTCAATCAGCCTGCCATGCATGTTTTTGGGAGGAAACCGGAGTACCCGGAGAAAACCCACGCAGGCCCGGGGAGAACATGCAAACTCCACACAGGGAGGCCGGAGCTGGAATTGAACCCGGTACCTCTGCACTGTGAAGTCGATGTGCTAACCACTGGACTACCGGGCCGCCCTGCTTAAAATATTATATCTGTTAAATTTTGGTCAAATTTAAATATTTTGTGGACAATTACTCGCTGTTTGGGTCACGTATGCCAGATGGTGTGAGAGGGATTATTGGTCAGCAGAGAGCGTAATATCATGTGATGGATTTTTATTTGCTAAATGGTAAATGGATTGTCGCTTGCCGAGCGCTTTTCTACCTCGGGTACTCAAAGGGCTTCACACTGTTACCTCATTCACCTACTGAGGACAAAGCATCAGGAGAACAGGGAGTTCAGTATCTTGCTCAATAACACTTTGACATGGTCGCAATGGCCAGGGATCAAATCACCAACCTCTGGGTTGGGAAACGACCACTCTACCACTGAGCCCTGCCACCCCCGACTCGCCAAACCCTGCAATTGGCTGCCAACCATGTCAGGTTGTAGCCGCACGCTTCTCAAAGCCAGCTGGGATAGGCTGCAGCACGCCTGCGACCTTCATGAGGATTGGCGGTTTAGGTGTGCATGGATGGATGAATTCTCCAAATATACTACCTGATGCCTGCAGCCAGCTGCTTCCTGGCTGGTCTGAGAGCAGTTTCTTCATTTGACCAAAATGCGGTGCGGTAACCCTGGTTTTCAGAAGAGATTTTACCTCCGCGTTCATTCAGGGTTTCTGATTGGACTGATGTCAGTCTTGGTGTAACATTTCATATTTACTTAGAGAAAAAGCTGAGAACATGTGAAGTATATTCATCCACCTCTCCTTCTCTCAGAGCAGATTTTCTGAATATGTTCCGCTCTGTGCATATGAAGCTGTCCTGCAGCATGGGCATAGCATCACAGCGACACACAGTGACGGGCCTCTGCTTTGGCCTGCGGTTCTTGTGTGCTTTCTCATATATTGTTTTGCATTGCTGCTGTTTGCGGCACAAAGCCTGAACGGCATAACTGCACCTTATTGTTGCTTGTGTGAACAGCACACCCGGATCAGATGTACATCTTATTTTTGATGATTCACATACATATACATACGTGATAGTGAATGCTGAATTGCTCCATAAATACATAGATGGCCGTGACATATTACTGGCGATGATACGTTCCGTACAAGCAACTAATCACCATATAAAATAAGTTTCCCTCACTGCATGTTGTGCTTGTGTGCAGGAGCTCCTCCTGTCAGGGATGCCAGAGATTGATGTGCAGGATTGGTGCAGGAACACTGAGTACACCAGCGGCTACGACCCTCAGGAGCCAGTCATCCAGGTGAGATCTTTATTTACTACTGCATCTTGGACTGATTTGATTTGATGAAACAATCCTCTACTTCATCATGAAACCTACTTTTCTATCCATACGCCCGCTGCCTGCCCACTTTCAAGCGAAATATACAGTCTATCCAGTTAGACATACCGTATTTTCCACACTAAAAGGCGCACTGGGTTATGAGGCGCACCTTCAATGAATGGCCTATTTTGATTTTTTTCTTCATACTTTGGGCGCAACGCATTATAAGACGCAATCTACAATGCATCCACTAGACTCAAGGAAATGCCAACAGAACGATCAGATGTCAGTAAAACTTACTTAATAAAGCAGCCACACAGTTGACTGAACCAACAGCGCGTTATAACATTGACTCTTTAACGTTGAACTCTCTTGCCGCTCCTCTATTTCCGTTTTCAACTGCGTAACCCATTGGCTTAAGTTTGAACTTTGCGTTGTAAGCATGTCTCTAGCAAGGAGCCATTTTGGGGGTCAAAATATTACCGTAATGACCATACACAAGGCGCATCGGAATTTCCAGCGCGCTGTGAGCTTTGAAGAAAATGGAAGTGTTTTAGGTGCGCCTTTTAGTGCAGAAAGTACGGTATTTTGTGTTTTCATCAACATTGAACCATAGTTACAATTTCATCTGCATAGATGAAACAGTGCGATTGGGATTTTGCAAGCGGCACGCAAAGCTCGCCACCTGCACTCATTTATTCTGAATGGAGAGCTCAGTCTCATTCATTTGGCCACCTCTCCGTGACAGTGGCTCGTCGTCCTCACTGTCTGACGCCCGAAGCCCTCCAGCGGTCGCCGATAGCCGCCATCTGCGAGGCTGAAAGTACGACTGTTAAGCCAGAGGCGGCAAGGCTCCTGGCTGTGGCTGGAGAAGCGATTGGGACCTGGCCAGCAGTTCATACAATCGTAAAAAAATGTACCCAAGCTTCATTCATTTGTACATATGGCATTGTCAGTATGATTCACCGTTGTTGAAAAACACTATTATGTATATGACTGTATTTTTATGACTTTGGCGGGCGGCTCTGTCTTGCTCGTCTAAAATCAGGAAATTGGCATGTACAACAGAGTTCCTTGCTGCATCACAGTCGGCCAATCAGATAACAGTGATGACACGGCCCCAGACAGCAGACGCCTTAGAACCATCTCAAAGATGGTTCTGAAAACTGGCTCCTTTGCAACCGCTTGGCCCCGAAAAAGTCTAATGGATAAAGAGAACATCCGGGGCCAAGCGAGGCCTTGTTGATGTGGAGCGAGGCTAATGTGAAAGCTCCTTATGTAAACTCCAACATACAAGTCTTTTTTCTTTGTTAATTCATGTGCATTGTCCTGAAAAAATCAACAACAACAACATGGTGCCCAAAGGACAAGAAGAGTAGTCCACAGGTCTGTTCGAAAAATAGCTCACCAGTGATGGGACTTACTGTGTCTTACTAAATTGAATTAAAACAGAAGAACAATGTTAACATTTATTTATTTAAATGTAACGTGACATGTTTCTTAATGTACCCAATTTTTTGTATTTGTTGAAAAACATTTTAGGCTAGATAAGGTGATATTTTTCATCACGGTTATGATATTGTCAGACGTTAATATCGGCCCATGCCTCGTCAGTATACGCTGGATCCTTTACCTGTGTGTGTGTGTGTGTGTGTGTGTGTGTGTGTGTGTGTGTGTGTGTGTGTGTGTGTGTGTGTGTCAGTCACATTGCTGTTGTCAAAATCAACACACGGCTTTAAGTTTCCGCTAAAGAGGTGCTGCAGCAAAACCAGTGAATGAAATAAAACATTTTATTTTAGCTCAGGGCTTTTTCAACAATACAGTATGACGAACTATTTGAATGTATGAAATGTGGAGGTTTATTGGGGAAAACATGAACACATTTGACTTTAATTTACTATTTGCTTGTTAGCATTCAGCTCACGAAACTGTCTATTGTCATCATACACAGTGGTTTTGGAAAGTTGTGCAGCAACTAACTCAGGAGGAACGAGTTCTCATGCTTCAGTTTGTGACTGGAAGGTTTGTCTGCACCATTGACGCTTGTCTGTTCAGAAAATTGCTTTAGATTCTGTTTCAGGAATGTCCTTGACCCACTTTCATCCTTCACTATCAGTTCCAGAGTTCCTCATGGTGGCTTTGCCTATTTGATGGGAGGCAGCGGCTTACAGAAGTTCACTATTGCTGCAGTGCCATACACCTCGAACCTCCTGCCTACCTCCAGTACTTGGTAACCGCCTTGCACTTCTTTTCAGCCCAGTCCACTTTTGTGTTTAATAATGTGTGGATCTGTGTTAGGAGGGTTACATTCCTACAATGACTGCGGCCTATTTACCAATTGTTCAAGTCCCCTTTGAAATAAATGCCTTTTCAGGTAATCCCATAGTAACAGTCAAGATGTGAACATTTTTTACCGTAATTTCCGGATTGCGAAACGGACCTGCGAGAACAGCTACATTTAGCCATAAAAACAAATATGTACAATTCTACATATATTGACCACAGGTCTCCACAATATAATGTGAGATATTTGCAAAGAAACACGTCATGTAGATGTATGTAAAAATACAAAAACAACAACAAAATTTAAAATTCCCATTCACACTGGTTAACTTTTTTTTTTTTGCCTCCAAACAAGCAGAACACTCCTAGTTACGTAGATGCCTTCCAGAAAAGTCACTGATTGCCGCATCTGATCTGCGCATTGTCTTGACATAAGTGCGTAGTGATGTTGTCATTTACACACTCGAATTAATTTTGACCAAAGACTAAAAGTCAGGTAGTTGTCAGCTTTATTTTACACTTTTGTGAATATATTACGAATGACTCCTCAATTAGAGTTACGGTCGTTGTTTCTGTTTTATTTTGGACACAAATGCTCTTTTGCAGAATGACAAAATTTTGCCTTTTGTCAAAAATAAAAGAAAAGTCTTTCTTTAAAAGTATCTGTCGTTGATTTAATAGAAATTGTATTAATCAAAAATAGAAGTGATATCGTTTACTTACTTTCGGTATCATTGAGTACTCAATTCATCAAAAAAAAAAAGATCGAACATGCCTAGTAAAGACGGTTATGGTCTGTAAATTGTGATAATAACGTGATTTATTGGATTATGTTTGGTACTCTGTCAAATGTTATATTGATTTAATCATGAAATTATTCCAGTTATATGTCCCTTCATAGTCTACAAATGCAAGATTTACCCTGTAGACAAATAAAAATTCAACGAATCCATTGAATCAAGTGGACCAACTAATCTCTTTTGGGACATCATGTAAAGATAGGGGAAAGAGCCATTTGATGGTTATGTCATTTTCAGCATCTTTCTTCAATTTGACACGTGCAGTTATTTGATTCCAAATTGATTATAAATGCATGTTGTATTCAATAAACATCCGTCTACATTAGGGGTGCCCAACTAATCGATCGCGATCGACCGGTAGCCCGCGGACCGGGCCCAAGTTGATCGCAAAGAGTGTAGGGGGAAATGGGGAAAAAAACAAATTTGTGTGACTGCGTGCATGTTATCCATCCATCCATCCATTTTCGACCGCTTATCCAGGGTTGGGTCGCGGGGGCAAGAGCTTTAGCAGGGAAGCCCAGACTTTCCCTCTTCCCCTCTGCCCCCACAACCTGAACCCGGATAAGCAGCAGATGGAGGCTTTTATTTTTAAATATCCATTGTAAAATACGGACAGTTTTTTCCCCCCTTCTGGACAGATATGAGACACCAGCAGTCCACCAGTTGCACATATGCTGCTATGATCTGAGTTTTACCATTCTGACCGTGTTTCCTTGATATGTCTTCCATTTCCAGTATCAACATGCTGAAACTGCCCGAATACCCCAGCCAGGAGATCCTGAGAGATCGCCTCCTGGTAGCGTTGCATTGTGGGAGCTACGGGTATACTATGGCATGAACATCAGTTGTGCTGCTCGAAGAGTCTGCAAAGTCATGAACTCTTTCCCCTCCAGACAATGTCTTTGAATTCACTCGCTATTTTTGCTGGACAAAAAGAAAAGGGAAATCCAAATTTGTTGAGAAACAAATGTTAAGAGTCGCACGTCAGATTGAAGAGAGGAGAGCTGAGTTGCCTCTGGAATCCCTCCATCCTCACTCCTGCCTATCACGCCTTCTTGTCTGTTTTTGCTGGGTTTTTTTTACACATTTGACAATGATCCAAATGTTTTATAATAGAGTTATAATATAAAGCATTTATCGATGAGGCAGGATGATACTGCATATGTACTGTACATATTGAGAATACATGGTAAAAATAGAGTTTCAATATTTCAGTCATCTTTGTGTTTTAACTGAGATGCAATATTTTACTACTCTAAGCAGCTCAAACGGCAGAGACAAGGTAGTGTAAAATTCATTTACACGCCAGTCTAAATGCCCTGCATTACATGGTAATCTGCAAGTTAACATTAACATGTTGATCAAGTCAAATTTATTTCCATAGCCCTAAATCACGGAAGAGTCTCAAAGGGCTTCACATGTTCACAGTTAACAAATATAGACATCCCCTGATCTTAACCCCTAGGAGGACAAGGAAAAACAAAACAAAACAAAAAAACCCCCAAAAAACATTTGGGCAAAAATGAGTGAGAAACCTTGAGAAGGGGCCACAGATGGGGGAATCCCCTTTTCAGCATGACCAGGCTTCAAAGGATGCTGTTGGGCAGCATATAATACAAAAGGATGCTATACAATGTTAGTAAAAATTATGTAAGAGTCAATTTAAGATCAAGCGCTGCAGGAAGATGCCCTAGTAGAAATGGGTCCTCAAAACCTGGCCTGGTTGGTCAGTGAGTAACTCTTCATAGCAGCGCCTCGGAGGAGGTGGTCCACCTCAGATCTTCTCTGGATCAGTCAATGCAGAATCTGTACGGCGACATCAAATCGGGTCATCGTCACCTTGTCGCCTCTCCAAGCTAGAGGGTGCTGGAGAAAGAAAAGCAGCGGCACTCAAACAGGCCAACATGTCGCTCAACCAAATGCAAATAATTCTTAAGTTGAGTCAATTATTTCCAATGAGGTGGCGGCATTCCAGTCCGCTGGTGCCCAAATTGAAAACGCTGTAGAACATGCGGACTTCTTTTTGGCACTTTGGATCACCAAAAGATGAGCGTGGTGTGAATGAAGGTTTTGGGACAGAACTTACTGTACCATAAAATCAACGAGATAGGAAGCTGCTAATATTTTATAGCTGCATAGCAAAACCTTGAAATCATATCTCAAGTGGACCGGGAGCCAATGCAGTCGGGCAGATTGGACAAACCATCATACATTGTGCTACAATCATGTCATTTGGCCTAAGTATTCCTTATAACAGGTATTCACTTTTTCAGAAAAGAGTGCCAGGGACGAAAAAAATCAATTTGGCAGGGATTTTTAGAGAAGGCCACCAAAGGGCCTATGCTGCATGGTTTTGTTCAAAAGAATTGTGTATAAACCAGAAATTTGCCAGGACTGTTCCTTTTGAGTCAAAAAGTAATTAGCACATTTCATTAGCACTGTTTCTATCAAAGCAACCAATAAAAACACAAGGAGCAGAAAAGAAACAAAGGCCTTTCAAATAAAATAAAATAAAAAATCAACACTAAGTGTCTTACTCATTTGTTCTCGTCCACCTTGAAACCAGATAGACTTTTTTTATTAGTTTCATTAGCACTCCCACTATTAATTGTGTTCTTATCTTGTTGAAAGCTGCTGAAGAAAGCAGGAACGATGAGAGCAAAGGAATAAAATGTGTTTGAATACGAGAGGTTGTTGCATTTTGCCTAAAGCTGCACTTATTCGATCCACTCAATGCTGTGGTGAGAAAAATGGTCTTTTTAACATTTTTTATCGCAAGTTTTCACCACAGCCACATACTGATGCTCGCAGGAACATTAATCAGAAGCCTCTGTAACCATCTGTAGGGAATACGCCAGATATTGCCAGTACACCCAGTACAATAAGCGTCTATCGGAGTTCCCATGTACGAAGCATATTCTTGCATGTTAGCATCGCTTCCATCACGATTACAAGTTTGATATCTCCTCAAACCTTTGCCACGAGTTAAAGGTGGCTGTAAAGCAACATACATCATCTTGATTTTCTCAAGAAATTGTTAATGGGGATGTTGTTTCCCCAGCACCATTCTGTTTTGGCTGCAGTTTCAAAACAAGAAATTGGATTGAAGTTCTCAAAGCCTTATGAAGAATGTTTAGGAAATGATTGCTGAAGATAAAATGATTTATGCAGAACAAATGCAATAACAACATAGCCAGATATCTGCATGCCATGTGGGAAGAAGGAAATTTGGCTTTGCAGGGCTAAACAGTATGAAAATGCCCAAGATGAAGCTGGAAAAAGGTTACTGCGAGATCAATAGGACATGTCAGCAGCCTACAGGCCTGTTAAGGCACCCTCAGGGCCATCTCCAAAGACTGAAGTGTGAGAAGAGTGTGGGGGTGATTATGGCAGCCCTACTTGCTCCACGAGGGGCAACATCACAGCCAATGTCAAACAGAGCTGGAGAGATTTCAAACCCAGAAACATGATTATCGCTTTGAACTGCCGACCCCTCCAACAAGCTCCAATACTGATGTGTATTCATGACTCTGAGACAAGGCCAACACGGGATCCACACACACACACAAAACGCACTGTAGAATAGTTAATCTACACTTTGATGGTTTTACTCTTTCATAATTCTCTCGGAAAGCAAAAAAAAAAGGAATACAAGGAGAATGACCCTGACCATTACGGTAACCTTTCCTTTGAGATCAAGTAGCCTAGAAAGAAGAGGAGGTGGAGCCATGCATGAAGAAAATAACCCGGGGCATTTGTTCTCCAAATCTATGCTGCCCTCGAAGGAGGGCAGCCACCAGGACACACATTGGATTGACACATAGACCTTTTTTTTTCATCACAGAGTTTGTATGTTATGCTCTAGAATTCATTCATTCATTCATCTTCCGAACCGCTTCATCCTCACTAGGGTCGCGGGGGGTGCTGGAGCCTATCCCAGCTGTCATCGGGCAGTAGGCGGGGGACACCCTGAATTGGTTGCCAGCCAATCGCAGGGCACACAGAGACAAACAACCATGCACGCTCACACTCACACCTAGGGACAATTTAGAGTGTTCAATCCGCCTGCCATGCATGTTTTTGGAATGTGGGAGGAAACCGGAGCACCCGGAGAAAACCCACGCAAGCCCGGGGAGAACATGCAAACTCCACACAGGGATGCTCTACAATTGTTCATTTAAATATTTGCACAAGTAATGTTTCATAAACGATCCAAGGGGGTGCAACACAGTGCGAGAAGACAATGTACTAATATTTACATCCATCCAGTTTCGAATCCACTTATCCTCACAAGGGTCGCAGGGCATGCCGGAGCCTGTGCCAGTCGTCTTGGGGCAACAGGCGGGGGACACCCTGAACCGGTTGTCAGCCAATTGCAGGGAAACAGATATTTCCCAAAACAAATTAAATCGTAAACAACAATGGACATAAAGTACACTTTATAATGTTCTGCATGGTGGAATATATGTTTTTATTTATCATGCTATACATGTAGGTTTTGTTTCCTTACGGTTTAATGAAAAAAGAACTGTTCGGCTCTCTAGTACACTTAAAAATTGCAACACTTTCCTGTATCAAGTGGAACCTCGGTCCACAAGTTTAATTCATTCCAACACCGTTGAAATGAATGGAAATGGAATTCATCCATTCCAGCCCCGGAGCCAAGTTGTATTTACCTTGTTTTTATTAGCGTTTGGTTCAAAATGAATACAGTACATTATCGGAATAATTGAGAACATTTTATGATGAAGAAATGGGGATCTCTACGAGCAAATTAGAAACTTTGGATTTCCCAGCACCCGGGTCATTTCAGCACACCCAGAGCTGTTTTGTGCCCTCCCATGTTTGAAACGCGATGTTATGCAAGATGGCTCGAGACATCCAAATGCCACACATTAAGAATTAAAACAAAACACATGTTGGGGGAGTTTAAAAAAAATGATTATTGCTCAAAGCATTAGTCTTATTTTTGAATAGCACATCATTAAATGCAATACAGATTGGTTTACATCGTCAACCTCCATTTATACTACTTACTGTATGTCTCCAAATCTGTTTCCTACACAGACCACAAAGGTCACTTTCTCATGAAAATGTTTTTTAATGTGTTGTTGCTTTTTCCCTCAGCCAGACAGCTTGAGTTGACAGAACCGATTACACAGAAACCTTAGGATTTGAGAGGAGATTTGCAGTGGCACAGCGAACTGCGAGCACAAACAACTGCCTCTTAAACTGATAAAAGGAATTGTTTGTTTTGTTGAGCAAAACTCTGCTGTGTGGCTTTGGGATAACGATGGCCTCGACAAACTTGAAGAACCAAGAAAACAGCCCCGCTGTTGGGAAATGCCACAAATGAAGGTTCACACTCCTACAGCTACGTCACTGATGGTGTAGTGCTACATTCACCTGACTTCAATGAAGGCAGTGTGGCTTCACTTCCCACTGACAGTGTGAATGTAAGTGGGAATGGTTGTCCGTCTCTTGCGACCAACTGGCGACCAGTTCAGTATGTAGTCCAACTTTCACCCAAACTCCGCTGGGATAGGCTTCAGCAATCCTTGGCCCGGATCAGAATAAGTGGCCTTGAGAGACTGGTTTGAGGAAGTCACATAATCCACAAGCACATCTTCAGCCTCATTGCTTTGAACTGCTTCAAGCAAAGACAAACAGTCTGTGCAATGACTATCTGCCCTCAACATAATTCAGTCTTTTGGCTGAATAGCAACAATGTGGATTTACGATTTTGTATGTGTGCGTGCGTGCGTGTGAAATGAAGGCAGAAAGCGAATGCAATGATAGGGAATGAACAGCATGAAACGGCACTGGGTCTTTTGCGGAATGAAACATGGCACTGTGCAGGAGAGCTACAATGTGTGAGAGAGAGCATTGAGTCAAACAGATGTAATCTGCCTGTGTGGATGCAGATGTAATAATTCGACAGGAAGAAGCCATAGGAGCGACTCTGTCAATGTCGCAAATATGTGGTGCAAAGAGAATAAGATGTATATAAAAACAAGCTGCATTAGTTGCTCAGGCAACGCAAGGCACATTTTAATCACCATGGTGAATTGCAAATATTCCTCTCAAGTCACATATTTAGAGTGTTTTGTATTTCTATACACAGCATGGAGAAATACATTTTAAAAATGGAAATAAGACGAATAGTCAGTCATCTGTTGTATCAAGGACATTCAATATACAATTGTTTATATAGTAAAGTTTTCAGGGAAAATAAAGACAAGTGATTTTTTTTTTTCCTACGACTAGCTGTGTATGGTTGTTTGCAAATCGTGCCAACACAGTGTCATGATTCAATTTGGGACCAACAGGTGGCACTGTAGGGCTCCCCCTGCAGCTGCACACCTGTTGGTCATTAGGCAATTAGTGCTTTAAAAGGACTCCCAGCCCGACCACTCATTGTCGGGTCATTGTTGCTGGTGCTCTTTGCTCCTGTCATGTTTGTTTGTTCCTGTCAGGTTTGTTTTGGTCATATTTTTGTTATTGAGAATTTTTAGTTTCTGCCATGGGTTTTGTTTGTTACTTTGGATTCATTTTGTTCTGTGGACTTTGTTTTGGATTTAGTTTTCTATGTTTTAATACAATTTGTCAAGCACACCCACCACCACCTCGCTACGTGACACAAAGGGTTCGCTAAACACCAAAGCATGACTTCAAACCTACCTCAAAGGGGGAATTTGCAGTTTTCAAACTGCTCGCAAAATTTCACTTCACTAACCATGAGACTCTGACCAAACCCACGCACCTCACCAACATGCACAAGCACACTTACCTGGCTTGCAGATGTACGCTGGTCATTTATTACAGCAGGAACAACTTGATCAACTTTGTCATAATAACTTTAATGCCACGTGTTAGTCCGCTCCATAGTTAGGAAGTTAGCGGCATGTTAGCCGCTTGCGTGGCACTAACTAGATTCAACTAAAGCTACAAATATCAATACGCCACATTTTAGCAGACGAGAGGCAGAACAGGTCCCCTGAGGAGGAGCCTCAGGCCATGAATTTATATATGTGTGGAGTATCAATCGGTCCCTGGCAAATAAAGCCAGGAGCCAGCCATCTTGCTTTGCCACCATTCCAGACAACTTCTGTTTTTTGTTTGTTTCATTTTGTTTTTATAGATGAAACCACTAGAATCCCTGTATGGAATAATGAGTTTCTCAAAAAAACAAGGCTGATTGAACACTCTAAATCAGGGGTGTCACACTCATTTTTTTCGCGGGCCAGATTTTAGTTGCAGTTTCCCTTGGGGGTCGTTATGACTGAAACTATATAAAGAAGTCAAGAATAACGGTTTATTCAGCTGTTGTTTGAGTTACTGAAATGTGGTGTTTGTTCACAGGAAAATGCTTACAATGTCACTCTTATTTATTACAAATGAGAATTTTAAATGTTGATAGAGATTTTAGCAAGCATCATGAAAGTTGCCATCTTTGATTTTGATTTTGCGGGCCACATAAAATGATGTCGTGGGCCAGATCTGGCCCCCAGGCCTTCGCTTTGACACCAGTGCTCTAAATTGTCCCTTGGTGTAAACCCATACATGTAAACCCAGAGGTGGGCAAATCCGGGGACCACTATCCTGCATGTTTTCCAATTTTTTCCTCTTCCAACACACCTAATTCAAATGACTGGGATTGTTATCAGGTTTCTACAGATTTTGCTGATAACCTGAGTGGCAAGGGAAACATCGAAAACATGCAGGATAGTGGCCGTCGATGAGAGGAGTTGCCCAATCCCGTTCTTACCGCTTCTGCACAATTCCGCAGAGATTAGACAGACAGATAGATGACCATTCCATGAGATTATTTCATTTTCTAGCTACCGAAAGTCTCTGAAACCTTTCCACATGACCAGTTTTTGTCATAACAAATGAAAGGTTAAAAAAATGGTATTTGTCAACTGTGGGCATGTGGAGCACTTTGAGACTTTTCTGTGATTAAGTGCTATATAAATAAATTTGACTTGACTTGATTTTTTTCTTTTTTTTTAAAGTTTGTCATAGCTACGGTGAGAGACTTTCCATTCCATTGGTCTTTCAAAATGGTTTACTGATAACTTGCGGCAACATCTAATGACTACTATCTTTGCTCTGCTGAAGCTTAAGTCTGCCGATAAGAAACCTTGTAGCTTAATGAATGTGAATAGTTTAACCTTTCATTGCAGCCTCTGAGAGAAATGATTGTGGCTTCATAACCCCGGTCGTCAATAAAGACTCAGCTCACAAGCCATTTCAGAAAGGTTAATAATAAGAAGTAACCCTTTTTCATAGACCCCCTTGCCCATCTTATCCCTCTCGACATTAATGAATGCCCTTTGGCGTTGATGTATGTGTTTTCATTACAAATGTGCCTTTTTTTGAGTGTGCATATAAAGTGACCGCTGTATTTAGAAATCAGATAGGAAGCGAATGTCTGTCGAATATCCACTCTGTTTAATGAGACTACAGGGGACAAACCCGGTTGATTGGCAGTCAGGGATGTCTCTCTGAGGTTTCACATTGATTGGCCTTCCTCACCTGTGTTTTCCTGCCTGTGATCCCATGACTCAATGAAGCTTTTTGAACAGACAGCCCCAGGATCTAAAATATTTTTGTAGATTTTCATTGCTTCTATAAACTGCACTAAAGTACTTGACGAGCATATCAAAATGCTTTCCTTTCCTTCTGACTGAGATGTGCGAGAATTGGGAGAGCGTGTGAGGAAAAAGTAAAATAGTCAACTCCCTTTCGAGATAGAATGGTCTGACGTTTGCAGTCAAAAGCTTGACGCCGGATCAACGTCTTAAGACAATCCTAGCATGTTTACAACAGTTGTAGTTGATGAAAATGCACCATCTCTCTGGATTTACAATTGAGTTTTCCGCCTTTATGGGCGCAACATGTAGCAAGCCTCTCAATGTCAACAATGTGGTCCAGGTTGATAGTTTATGTCTCTCTCAGAATTATGGTGCAGCCGTTTCTCATCTCATGTTTTCATGTTAGTTTCAACTGCAGACGATCTCATTTGCTCGACAGGGACCAAAAGTTAGAGAGGAAAATGAAGGGGAATGCAGTTTTTTTTTTAGCTGTTAGCTATCGCCCACTGAACACAATTTAATCTTTGCAATGTGTCCAGACTTTTGCAGTGGCCGTCCCCCCCCCCCCCCATTTCTGTTATTTTGAAAATGTAATTGATGAAAATAACGTGATTTTGTTAAAAATGTAAAGGGATTGTATGATATGTAACCTAACAATTTTTGGGATTCATTTAATTTCATTTCTGGTTATATGCAGCATGACGAATGATAACATTGCTAAAACAACAAATCTTTTGGTGGCCCAAGACTTTTGTGCAGTGCTGGATCTACAGTATAAACTATTCAGTTCTTTAAAAATGTTAAATAATTAGTGTTCATTTTTTTTAAGTGTTTAGAACTGGTGACACGGTGGTCGACTGGTTAGCACGTCGGCCTCACAGTGCAGAGGTGCAGAGTTCAATTCCGGGTCCGGCCTTCCTGTGTGGAGTTTGTATGTTCTCCCTGTGCTTGTTTGGATGTTCTCCAGGTACTCTAGTTTCCTCCCACATTCCAAAAACATGCACCATATGTTAATGTAAAAGAAATACTTGATAGTTATTGTTGTTATTATTATTATTTCCCTTCAATATCTAACTTAAACGCATCTACAGAGAGTGAAGATGAATGCTTGTTTTTGTTTTGTTTTGTTTTTAGCTAAGCATTGAACTTAAGCAAAGTGAAGTTTAAAGATTAATTCTGTGGAGATAATTCATTCTTCTTAAATGAATTAAATGACAAGACACAATTTTCCACCCCACTGGTTTGGTACTGTGACAGGAGGGCGAGGCAGATGGGAAGCCGTGAGGAATTGGGGGGAGCTTTCAATCATCAAAAATGTGCTATGGCCTCTAGTGAACGTTGTCAGGAACCTAATTTGACAAAGCAACATCGTAAGTCTTAGTTTGGGACTTAAATTAATGGATCGTATGCATGCATCATTTCCGCATTTAGGGTAGGAGGCTTGCTAACTTCCGGTTGCTAATTTAACGCATATCGATAGCATGAAAATCTTTAAAATGTACTCACAGTCTGCTGAAATTCCGTCAAGTTACCGTAAATGACGTATTACCGTACTAAGTGCTCCAGTTATCCAAGTGTCGCCTAAGTGATCATTTGCTTTTTCACAGTGCAATCAGGTCTGTGGATGTAAAAACATAAAACACAACCAGTAATAAAACAATAATAATACAGTGAAGACAATCATCTACGACGAACGGCAGGATGTGGATAAGTGCTCCCAAGCTTCATGACAGAGCAGCCGACATCATCGGGTGTGAGAAAGAGTGTGGCTGCGTGACTTGCCAGGAAGCCAAGTATGGAGCCATATCGTCTTTTTTCAAACTCGTGTTATTGTTTGGACGTAGCATCGAGTCTTGCTCTCGAGGAGCGTTCCCTTTGATTGGTCGGATGTTGAGTCTCCTCATTGCTGCTCTCCTTCCTAAAATTCCGTGTTTACGAGGGGATGGCCCAGCTCATATGTATCCTCAAGAGTGAGGGCTTCTCCTTTCCTGCTCCAGACAATAACATGCAAGTCTGAGCAAGGCAGAAAAAAGTTAAGAAAATAAATAAATGGAGTTGGTGTAGATCTTTCGCGGACATTCTCTTACAGTTCTGTAATTCTTTGCCTCCAGAGGGCTTGTGAGACCACTACACAGACATGACTGTGTAGCGGTCTAAGGTGAAGAAACATCTGGGAGGGAGGTGAGTGAGGTGCGGAGATTGTGGCAGAGACCAAACAATGGCATTTGCCTGAGTGTTAACATTCAGACCAATTAGTTGAATCACACATCTTGTTACGCTGTCTGCCGAGCCTCCTCAGTTTAACTCCAAAGCTGAGGACTGCAGAACAGGCAGAAATTGGTCCCTTGGAGGTTCCCGTGGCCTTGTTGTATAGTAGAACTCACATTTTCTCACAGGACTAAAATCCCCAGAACAAACTACTAGATTTATTTTGCTCTTTAAGTGCTGTTGCCAACTCTGTCTAAGCTTTGTTGTGTTACAACACACCTAATATCCTGTCTGGAGGCTTTCAGTCCTCTCCAGCCGCTCTGAGTGTTGCCAGCAAAGACTGTTGCCAAGGTGGTGACCTACTATTAATTTACAACACACCGCACATTTCAGCAGATCGGGGATTTTACAATGAATACCTGAACTGACATTTTTATTAGGTTTGACTGCACATTCAAATGAACTGCAAGTGTCCCACATGAGAAGACATCAAATCAATTTAAATGTTCTATTAGGGCAAGTTCACGCTGCAGGACGTGATGCACAATTCAGGTATTTGTTTAAGCGCAATATTTTTATGTACTTGTACAAGTGACAAAAACAAATGCGACTTCTAATGTGAATGAAACACATCCGTGATGTGACATGCATGCGCACAAAGCATGATGTCGAGTGACAAGCAGAAAAGTCAACATCACACGGCACAGTGTTTACAAAGGTAAATATGGTCCAGCATGTTGGGGCTCACCTTTTTTACATTTTATTTGGACAGAGGAACGATGCAGGAGGAGGGAGAAATATTTTGGAGGAATGAGACTATGCTTGTCGATCTCTTCATATTATATGTCTCCTAAAGATGGCGTCATGTCACAGAGACATCTACTAAAGATGATATCACAAGTGTCAATTTTGTGTTTCATGTTTCAAGTTGGGTTGAAAAAAAGTTGAATGTGAAGTCAACACTGTTACTTAAAACAATGTAGATTAACGAACAATTCGGTCATTAGTCTCATAAGCACTCTGCCCGTCTGCACGGTGGGCATATCAGGCTTTTGATGACGAATAGACTAGGATGTGTGCGAATGAGTGTTCATAGTGCAGATGCATCTCATACATATTTATTTCCACATACGGATAAGGACCAGGTTCAAATTGAAAAAAATCTGAATTATACTTTTGACACTGCATGAAAGAAAAAAATCTGATGTGTGTTGCATATAGGCAAATTTGTTGTGAGCTGCAGAGTGAACATAGCCTAAATTCCACTGCGCTAATCTGTCGTTATATTACATCTTTATTATAGGTTATTTTTGAAATAACCCTTTATGTTGAAAAAGAAGAGCTAGTATTTGTTTTTGGGATTGTCCTTTTCAACAAAGACCTTGCCTTTGCTAGGGTATGATTGCTTTTTTTCCTTTTATCCGACACCCACAATTTGTTTTGAATCAATTATGCCAACTTGGAAATATCTAATGATGTGCAGTCACGGTCTTCAAGGCCTTTTCTGATGGCCTACTGTAAACATTATCAGACACTCTGACCAACATTTACAACTTCAATGAAATTATGTTTATTCATTTTCAACAATGTTATGTTTTTGTTTAGGTTACATTTAGTTTTGTGCCCTCATGTGGCCTTTTTGTCTGCATGTGTTCTCGTCATCCGTGTCCCTTGTGTTTAACCAATCAGCTCCCTCAACCGTTTGTGTCTTGTCCGGGTGTTTCTCGTTGTCTCGTCACTTTGCTTGTATTTCGTTCCCTGGGTTCTGACGGTCTTCTTTGGATCATTGCATGTGTTTGTGTGCCCCTGTTGTGTTTTGTTTGTTACTTTGGTTTCCTGTGGTTTTCACGACTTTGTTTGTACACTTTAGTTAGTTTTTCTTTCCAGTGTACTCCTGTTTATATTTCTTATATTTGTCCACCCTACCACTCCTGCCTCCCTGCTTCTTGGGGTCCTTCCACCTACCACCTCGCTAAACGTGACAGAATGATCCAATCCACTACCACCATGCAAAACGTGACAAACAATCTCATCTTCATTTCATAGCCGTTATCCTGGCTGCCCATCTTCCACTTGTGTGTGCTTTAGATTCTTTTTTATTTTTATTTTTTGCTGCACCACTCCTTCATGAAATCAACTGATGGACTGACCTGTGCAAGGCTGACTACCATTAGTTCACCAACAGTTCTGTATGGAAGATAGGAATAGTCTTAGGATTTAAATAAAGAAAACTAGATTGAAATTGCAATTAGGAGTGCTTGAGATTTTTCCACTGCCTCCAGCTCCTTTGAATAATCTCTTTTCACTACCGATATCATGTCGAAACCATTAAAAGAGATTGGAATTTTGGGCAATGCTTTTAGGTGTTCCATAGAATTATTATAATCCTAAACCACTTGGTTCTAACACACCAGTCAAAAACTCTACTCAGCTCTCCTACACCAATGACTGCCCCCCCCCCCCCCCCCCCCCCCCCCCCCCCCCCCCCCAAAAACAAAAAAAAAAAAGC
>CAAKHF010016667.1:3622-19567 GCA_901007745.1 Hippocampus kuda
GGGGGGGGGGGGGGGGGGGGGGGGGGGGGGGGGGGGGGGGGGGGGGGGGTATGTTTTGCTGAGCCTTATGGCCAATTCAGTCTGGTGCTTATTTTGCTTGCAAATGGCCTGCATCCCACGAAAGTCACATGTCCAACGTACTATTGACAAAATGGATGCTGTGTGCAGTACTCTTGTTAAGGTAAGTTCTACCAAGAGGCATGTGTCTATCTAGCTAGCTATCTATGGCAGGTAAACAGAACAAATATTCCCTGAGACTGACTGAAGAAGTGTCTCCATCTACCGTGTAAAATTGGTGTCGAGCTATTGCTGCACAAAGATAAACCTTGGATATTTGTAGAGGTGCAACGATTAATCGACAATTAATCGATCAAATGAATTGACAATTATTTTGATCATCGATTAACTGTTTCGAGGGTTAATTTACATTTGTCTAAATCCTTGGAACTGTAGCCTCTCAACAGTAAATGTTCTCCGATTTCTGTAGTCCTCAGTGAAAGCAGATTGATGTGTTGTTTCCCCCTCCCCTTTCAAAATCAGACATTTTCAAACATCTTGTTTTACTTTAGATAACAGTGGTCAACATTTTTGACGATTTTCTTAAATTGTATGGACCAAACTACAGTAGTAATTAAAACATAATTAATCAATGTATTATTCATTCATTTTCCAAAACAATACGGAAGGTTAAAAAAAAAACAAAAAAAGGCTTTTTTGATCATATTTGTTCCAAACACCAAAATAATTAAAAAGATGAATAACAACTCTTTTTCCGATTTTTGATTTTAGACACAAGTGTAAAATGGGAAAAACAGATCACAGGCGATTCGAATATTTCATGTACTATAGCTACCGCAAGTTGTGTCACCTGGAAAGAAAGTTGAACTGGAAGAGAGCGTTCATCTGACTCGCGGGAACTTCATTCATTTGTATTGAGAGATGGGCTTAAGCACACTTTAAAACATCCTAACTTGCTGCAGATCGAAGTGATTTTCATGTGGTTTGTTTTGTTGCAGATGTCAGACATGTGGCTACAATATAAAATAAAAAGATCAGTGTGCGTTGAATCAAAAATCGGGCCTCTTAAGGAAACAGTAAGTGCAGTGGATTGGGAGACTGCGAAAAGACTCATTCATAGTGCACATTTTCCTTTTAGAACCGACGACAAGTAACCGAGGAGTCTGTCCAGTCAATGTAATTTGACATGTTGATAAATCATTAACTGCATTTTTTTTCCTCTTTACCCTTGCTCCCACCCTCACATTACACCCTCTAAGATGACCTCATTGAGGTTGTCTCGTGATTTCAGCAAGCCCAGAAGCCATAAACATTTGAAAGACCACAAAAGCAGCAGCATTCCTATGAAGATGAGTATTTGCGCTTGGTGCAACATACATTTCCTCTAGACTGGACGAAAATCCGTTCGTTATAAGGCTCATACTGTCAAACAAGACTCTTCTTAATTTGAATTTAGAGTCTGCATTGAAAACGTCTTCAGGGACAACATGCAACAGCAAAGTTTTGAACCCAACGACCCTCAAAACTCTGCGGCATATCTGCTGACATAGAATTTAACATGTTGCCTGATAATATCAATGTACTGGCAAATAAAATTAAAAAAATAAAACCATATAATATCATCTGAAGTTTTGGAATATCCTCCAATGGCTAGTATAATTTGGCGTGACCCTAATTGGAACCTCAGATACTTGAGCCCCCGCACTGCCTACCTCTTCATGCTCACCTTCCAAACAGTCTGGATATGCATCGGCATGTCTCACTTTGAATACATCATGAAGTGCTTTACACAGCTTCCCTCTGCCATTACGCAAATTGTTCAAATAGGGAGAGAGAAGAGAGCGCAAAAAAAAAAAAAAACTTGGGGTACTTTGCTCAGGCCACTCAGCCACTTTCAGACGAAAGCTGTTCATGTTTAATTCACGCAGCTACCGTGTAAAACTTTGCACTAAATCAACCAGCTCGTAAGCCAATCCAACACAAACTGAGATAAAAGATGCTGAAAATGTACACAAACACAGGCAATTGCTTCAAGACCGAGATTTCCAGGGCACCCCAAACATATAATAAGACTTGACTTAGTTTTTTTTTTTTTAATCTAATTTGTTTTTTGGGGAGGGGGGGTATTGAAAGCATTTTTAAAAATGATTTAAGTCTCAATTCCCATGCTTCAAAACAAATCACAATGCTTTATCTATCACGACCATTTAGAGTTGTCTCCCCCATCCTTGCCATGGCCCATTCCATCTTCTTACGGCTTAATTTAAAGCGCGGGTTCACAATAAAAAAAAAAAAAAAAACCAAAAACAAAACAAAACACTTGTTTTTGTAAGAAAAAAAAAAAATGCATAATTTGACAGTAGCGCATGATGAATATCGTCTGTGAAACCGAATCAGCCGTCACTGGCCCTCACTTGTTGTGCACTGGCGGGCACGCTCGTTCGACCGCGGCGCTGACCGGTTATCTTCTCGTTTGACTTTTTAAGTACCTCGTTTGTAATGGAGTGTTACTATCACGCTCCATTTAATTAGTAGAGATGTGCCGATCACATCCTTTTGCATCCAAGTCTGAATGTTTTGTTTTTACAGTATCTTGTATGTCACTGGCTTCGTAGGATGTATCAAGCCCAAAATACTGCAAGCTGATCGATACTCGACAGGAAGAGCAGCATCCATTTTGTTTCCCATCGTTACCTTTCAATTTATTGGCCTGAACAAACCAGACGACAACATTTACAATAGCAAGCTAGCCCTGACTAGTCCGCCTCATCCCCATCTCTTGATTGATGTATGCTTCTTGCTTAAAGGCAGAAAACTTTTCCTCTCTGTGATAACTTTTTTTAATGTATTCTTTAGCTTTTTATTATGCTCATAGGCACTTTTTTTTTCCACGTGACAAATTTCTTGCAGTATGTCCAGATCATGACTGCACTTCCACTGAATACTAAAGCGGTCATGTCAAACATTGTGCATGTCATTCTAAAAGTGGAAACACTCCATGTTTTCATTGTCAACATTTTAATATAGGGCAGTTTACCTTTTATGTGTTACTATTAATACTTTCCAATGGTGTATGATAAGAATTTCAAAATGCTAAGGAGGCAATTGATTCATGTTTTAGGATGCCAACAGATGAATTCATACACATTCTATTATTTTCCACGGGATTTTTTCTTCCCTGCGGACAAATTGGAGATTGTGAGTTGGGAAGAACAATTTTGAAATATAATATAACTGCATGTTTTTCCCCCTCCTATATTGCAATTGCAATTGAATATGCGCTTATTTCTTTCAAGGTCGCCTTCCCTCGTATTTTAAATGAATCAGAATTACAATAAGAGATTATATACATAAAATACTGCAATGTCACAAATTTTTTTTTCACAAACTGAAAAACTATTGGCAGGTGTGCTGGTGTTAGTTTTCTAAATTATTGACTAAACTACCCTCCCTGGCTGGCCACCAGTTTAGAGTGTAGCCCACCTCCTACCCAAAGTCAGCTGGGATAGGCTCCAGCACACCCGCGACCCTCTCCAGGATAAAGCGGTTCAGATAATGGATGGATGAATGGCTAAACTGAAGTGCTGAAGATGGCTTGCTCTCTTTTAAGATGAAGAACAAACTTTTTGGGGTAGGTCTTCTGAAAAGTCATGATTTTGGAGGTACAAGGATTCCCCCCCCCCCACACACACACACACAGACACACAACAAATTGCAGACTTTGCGATTTCAAAATCTCAAACTACATTGTGATGTCAATTTGAATGTGATTGTTCAGCCCTACTTCCGAAGCATTCTGGATTTTAAAAGTTCCAATGGACACACTCCAGTACGATGCAAAAATGCATCGTACTGTTTTCTCTATGCGATTGTTTGCTTCTCATCTTTGCATAACCCGCACAACTACCACATCTACAATAACCACAAAGACAAAAAAAACCCCTCAGCTTTCAAGTGGAGGCTCTCTAGGACCAAGTCCCTCCTAAAATAGCAGATAGAAGTCTGACACTTGATTGTGAAGAGTGGACAGTTCAGACGCTCGGAGACACTTGGGTCAGTCAGCAGCACCACAACATGCACAGTGGAAGGAACATTCCAAAGATACTTCACAGAACACGGGTTTGGACTTGTCGGTTTTTTGATGCACCGAATGCTAACTCCCACGGACGCTTCACACACACTTGTGTATGTGTACGGGTCACTCAACACAGCCTTGCAAAAAAAAAAACCTTCATGATTGCGGATCTGATACCCCCACGGACATTGCCTCCCCTGCCTCATATCAAAGTTTGTTTACATTTGTGGGGTAACTGCAGGTCCCATCTCAACCTCCCACACAGCGCACACTCGGTTACATCACATGAGCTCGATGGAGGCAGGACGTTGTGCTCAAACTCAAATCATCCACTGGCCTCCCTTAATTTCTTCCACTAACAACTGCAGTGATACCGTGAGATTTAATTACGCTGGTTAACACTTGAGTTGGAAATATCGAGGTCTAGTTATATCCAGAGGTATCCATCCATCCATGCATCCATCCATCTGTATACTGTATACACATACTAGGGCTGCCAAGATTCATTGATGAGTCTTGACGAGTCATTTAGATATTTATTTATATGCCGCTTTGTTTTTCTGTCGAATCTTTTCCCGCTGACTGTAAGCCTTGACTGTGATGCAAATGCGCAGACCTGGTAATCCGTGACGTAAACAGAAGCATTGGGGGTTATGTGGTGTTATGGATAACCCACGTGAGCAAAAGTCCGAAAGTTCGGGTGCATTTGACCAAAAATACTGAATACGATGCAAATCTCCCTTTCAGGGCAGTGGTGATAAAGGAGCCTCTAAAAAGGAGGCCCGTTGTGGCTGATTCCTGATTTCATATCTGACAGAGCGACAGTCTTGTCTGGAAGCTAGCATTTTGTGTCTGATGTAATGGTACGCTAACCTATTGTAGCGTCGACTAAGAATTACAGAGGCATTAGTCAGCAAACTCACGTTTATCAACAACCAAAACATCGTTTTTGTATGCCCGTGGCTAACATCGAACAGGCGCTCCCTTCAATTGAAGTTGCTGCATCATTTATAAACGTGTCAGAAATGTTGGCGATCCTAACACTCATCCACTTAATTTTCCGCATCGGCCCATTAAGCCATTGGGATTCGTTACACTAATGTCACTTTTCAGGTGTGACAAATGGAACAAGCAGGTTCATGCATGTAAAGTCAATGGACAGCTTGTTTATCTTCTCTGATGTGGGTGGGATCTAAAATCTGTGAAGGGATTTTCTCTGCTGGTACTTCCTTAACATTCCATACTTTTGTTATCAACCAACACTCTTTGGTTTATGGTCTGTTTGTCAGACTTTTCGTCACTCAAATGTCCCACACATTGTCCATTCCATGCCTTACATGTGAAAGACGCTCTATTCTTTATCAGGCAAGCAACCAGACTATGACCCAGTCATATGACAATCAGATCATGATAAAATGATGAGAAATGTAAGGGCACTTTTGACAAAACACGAGATGATGAGTGAAAAGGTGTAACATTTATTTTGTTGTCTTCGCTGTGGCTCCACTCAGTGGCAGTGTGAATGTAGGTGTGAATGGTTGTTCATCTCAATATGGCCTGCGACTGACTGGCGACCGGTTCAGAGTGTACTCTGCCTTTCACCCGAAGGCTCCAGCACCACTGCGACCCTGTACAGGATAAGTGGTTCAAGTAATGAGTGGATGGATATTTTCATGGCAACCACTGAGAGAGAGGAGAGAGAGAGAGAGAAGCAATATAACAACGTCATGGTGATTAGTAATGGTATCATGGTACAAGTATTACTTGAAAATGATAATTTTGTGGGTTTTAATTTCCCACAATGCTTATAATTAATACAGAATAAGCGGCATTTATCAAATAACTTAATGAGATGAAGCAAAAAACAAATGTCTATTTCTTTCGGTCTCAATGAATATAAGTGGCAGCATTTCAAGCAATAATGATTCATTTTTATTGTCACAATAAAAATGCCCTTGGAATAGATATTTGAAAGTGAAAATGGATGAATGGATGGATTTAAAAAATAAATAAATAGTTCAGTTACACTTTCCGGGTTATAGCCTGCTTATATGGTTGGGGTGCCGCCATTTTTTTCCCCCTATGAAAACACCACTGTAGCTGCCAGGTCCCTAAAATATCCTCTGCCCTATTTTGTGTCTGGCGTCTACACGCCGAGTGCTCAATAGCAGCTTTTCTCTGCAGCGATGAACAAATACGACCCGCTTTGACCCCTGTAGATGCCATCAATGAAGACAGTGTGAGAGAGAACACTTGAGCTTTAACAGTACCACTCTTGACCACCACTGAGTCATGCCCCGTGTCTCCCCCTAAGGCTGCTTCTGGTCCTCGGTGTTTTGCAATTATAGTGGACCTCTTGTGCCAAGTTGCGTCTCCTTGCTCCCGAGGTGCGAATGACATGGGCTCGGTTTAGCCACAGACATCCCTCGCCGCATTTCCATGTACGTGTGCAGCCTGTGTCATGTCATATATCACACATAGGATATGACATCCAAATTGCCCTCAGATTGCAGAGAAGACATATTTCACAGCCTTTTTCCTTGCCTTCTATAAGTTGCCTCAGGGTTTCGTCTGTGTCTCGCATCCATAATGAATAACCAGCTAACAATTAGAGGCTACAGCTGAGCAATCTTCGTCAATCCTGCCCCATGGTGACGTTTGCACGCAACACTCTCCCGCGCAGCCGAGCACTCTTTGGCCGCACATAGGAGAGATGATTGCTCTCTTCTATATCTGCAGTGCACTTCATTCTGTTGCTTTTGACAAGTGTTGACAGTAAGAATGTGAGCTGATAGTCACACTTGCTTTACATTCACATTGTTCTGACCGCAAATCATTTTTCCACAAATAACTTGGCCCAACACCAATTTGTAACTTCGAAGAATGCAGAGGCAAAAAGCACAATTAAAGTTGCGTCTGTGTGACAGTGTGGGCTACTCATGAAAATACTAGAAAAAATTAGGCTTTTCAAAGATTTAAAAGGCTAAGATGAGCACACTTTTAATGTACATCATCATACTGTGACAATTTAGTCGTCTCCCATGTCTCATATTCATGTTGGCCATGGTTCCTGCAGCTGAGATGTCTTTGCTCTCAGTGGGCGAATGCATATTGACCTCTGCTGGTTGTGTCATTTTGTATTTTCTTAAGAGAATTCAAATATCGGCTACAGTTGTCATGTGTAACCCCACATGGGCTTACTGCTGGTTGAACTGGCACGGCTGCATGGACCCATATTAACCTGTATCTTCGTATGTTACGCAAGGCTGTTTTGGTGTAAAATGAAGGCCCCCCGAAGGACCGTGTAGCCGAAGTATCTCACACACACACACACACACACACACACACACACACACCCACGCCCACACACACCCACACACACGTATTAGCACTATTCATGTGCCCTCCTGTTTATTTATTTCTTAGTTTGTTGCAGCAGAGAATGAATGAGTTGCATTTTGCCTGACTTTGGTGAAATTTTAAATTTTGACTGTTATTACCACTTGGTGTGTGTGTGTGTGCCTGTGTGTGTGTGTTTTGGTCCATACGAGTAAGATTAGCTTTCGGAGAATAAGGATAAATACCCGACCCCCGGGGTTAGCATCTGCTTGCTTTGCACCCATCCCACACCCATGTGGGCTTCAGGAATCAGCCGAGTGGGTAAAACAAAGCAGTTCTCCATCCATCAATTTTGGACGAGACGTGAGGTACACTCTGGAATGATCAGCAATTCATTCCAGGCGATCAATGGTCAAATAACCATACGCTCTCACGATCGCCTCAATGGGCAGTTTCGAGTCTTCAGTGAACGAGCATGCATGTTTTTGGAACGTGAGAGGAAACAACGATGCAGAGGCAAACCCACACTGATCTTTCCAGAACCTCTCGACTGGGAGGCAGACAACCACGAAGTCACCATGGTGAGAAAAAGACCACCTGCGTGAAATAAGCACGAATACAAATAAACGGCACATTTGACAGTATCGTCAACAAACAAAATATTCAATATTTGTACTAATTAGTACTACTAATAAGGTTATTAATAACAATGATAATACGAAGAACAATAACAATTCGGGACCAACTGACCCACATTGATTTTTTTTTTTAATTTTCAATATTCGGCAGAATAAAATTTCGATGACCAATTAATCAGATGATTAATGTTAAAAATTGTATAAATATCATGAATACTTCAGCGCTTATGAAAAATACAACATTGAAGCCAGCCTGTGTTCATGCCGCTTAATAAGCAGCAGTTCAGTGAGAGGAATGTGAACCAAGAGAACGATACAAGGAAAGAAATGCACATTCTTAGCATTTCTCCCTGGCTAATAATTAATGCACCTACATAGAACCCAAACGTTGCCGTTGATACTATCGTGGAAAGGGTTGTGTGTTGGGACAGTTCAGAATGGTCTCAAAAACAGCAGACCCCTGAGAACAACACATGGGTAGCCTAACGACAGACATCTAATCACTGGTCATTTTACTAGATAATCATACTGTGAGTGTGTGTGTGTGTGTGTGTGTGTGTGTGTGTGTGTGTGTGTGTGTGTGTGTGTGTGTGTGTGTGTGTGTGTGCGTGCGTGCATGCGTGTGTGTGTTGGCATGAGCTGATTAGATAGAAGCACAGGAGAGCGAGAGTGGGGAAGAGTTTGACTTCCCTTTTGTGAAGCTTCTTTGTTTCCCGGAGTGGTTCACGTAGGAGTTACCCTTTTGTAATTACGGCAACACAAATCGTGCTCACTTCCCACATCGATTCAGGTCCGCTCAGTCCGCAGCTGCAGTGAACGTGCATCCATATAAACAGGAGGCTGGGCTCACAGCAGTCACCGATGATGAGTCACACTTAAGTGCATTATTTAAAGTAACAATTTTCAGATTTTTTTGACTGGTTTTGTGGTTAGCGGGACACTAAATTAACAGCCCGCATATCAGGTTGAACACTGGGATGCTGACACATCCTGTTGATCAGCACTTTTTTTTTTTTGGTCATTTGTTTGTACTGACAAACAGCAAAGTGGAAACAAGTTCCTTGCACTGTTTCTAATGACAACAGTAAAGGTTGCGTCAGACTGCACCACTATGGAAACAAAATGGAACCACTGTTTCGACAAAAGCAACCTAATGACTTACGCACCTCGGGTCGACAAGGCATCAAGAAATCCCAAGGACACAAATGGACCATCAGAGCAGCAATTATACATGAACACACACAAAAGAATGTCAATAAAGGGATATCTCTGCATGGGTCAGCAAGTCCAGGTAATCCGAGGTGTCTTTATCTAAGCACCATGCGGTTCCACTTTGGTGATAATCAGCCATCACATGTTCATTAGCGTCAATTCAGTGGGGGTACTCAGTGTGACGTCATCTTCCCAGAAGCAATGCCTTGAAAAAGTCAAAATTTACCCATACCAATTCGGCTCGACAACACACAAGCGCTCTCTGTGGCTAATTAGACAAGTCGCACTGCGAACTTTCCACCGCGCTCATCTTATTGGCATGTCAATCAATGTTTCCACAAGCAAGGTAAACTACATGCACTTTCACAGTTCAAGCCTTAAATGAAATAGCAGAAATGACCGGCCCTACTGAACACCAAACAAAATAAAGGATAACCTATTGAACGCAAGTTTGAACATTTTGGGGGGTACAAAAATGTTAAATGTTAAAGTGCACCAATATTAATGGAGTATACTTTAACTAACTCACGAGCTATAATTACAATGAACTGTTCAGTCACGTTTCCATGTTGTGCCTAATTGTAATGAGAAATCATTCCATTCTAAATACTGTGTATTTAAAAAGCTTGAATATCGATTTTAAAAAAATGTAGTATAGAATTTGCTTTTCCAGGTCTATACAGTAAATCAACTTCAGTTAGAGCAGAATCTAATTTTACAAATAAAAAAATAGATCAATAATTTACATGGAATTCAGTCAACATCTTGTTCCTTATTTTGTTCAGCAAACACAAAAAATATAAGATGAATTATCAACGTACATTCCCATTAATTAGTCACGGTTAATTTCATGTCGGATCAGCTTGACTGGTGAAAAGCAGGAAAGTAAATCACTTACCTGTTTGTCCAATTAATCTGTGACTTATCCCATGTTCCGCTTCTCTTACTGATAACCAGGTCATAGGCCTTCCTGTTTGTCAGAGTGATGCGAGGGAGGGAGCTCCTTGGTCCTAAACAATCACCTGTAGGAGGACTGCATGGTGCACAAACAGAGGCTAAGCTATTTTTTTAAACTGTGCTTAAGGGCCATGCAGTCAGATGGTTTACTAATTTAACACCGAGTTAACCTAACATGGCTTTTGTAGGGTGTCTGGTACTTTCCAGCTCTCCACCTGCTCATCTTTTTGTGTACTGCGCACTCACTTAACTTAAAGAGGCTCATGTGGTCGGACTCGTTCTGCCTGTTCTCCCGCAGACAAAAGGCCTGCGTGTGGATCCGTTTTGGAGGCGGACAGTCCAGAGCCAACATTGACATACACAGCTTCGTCAGGAAAAAATACACCAACGCAACCCACATGTTTGCTATCGAATGAAGGCTCCGACTTGGGCTGAAAGACACAAGAGTGAATGCAAGAAGCGGTGAGCCCAGCTTGGGACAATAGTCAGATTGTTAGATGGGCTACCGGACGGGTTCGGCGCCATATCAGGTTACATGAATCAAACCAGAGGGAAGAAAAGAGAGGACCTTGTTCTATAAATCTGCAGAGAAGTTACTGCTGCATTTCCCTCACTTTGCCTTGGAGTGGATCAGCAGAGCTCAATGGTCTGCTTAAAGAAGACGGGTGGGCATGCGGGGTTCTTATTTAATAAAGGACCGAGCCAAGACTGGCAGGCGAGTAAAGACATTCCTGGGCTTGATAGAGCTGCTGTATATAGTCTTACAGATAAAAAAAAAAAAAAAGCAAGCAAATACTTCATTAAAGGACCCCTGCAATGACAGGCTGAACCCCTATCATTACCTCTGAAGCCCACAGGCTCATACGGTCTTGCTCACAGAGATTATCATCGATCGGGCTTGTTTACGGCCTGTGACAAGAATGTTTACAGAGATCCATAGATGGAGAAACTAAAGACGGGGCTATGTTGGAGCCTGCTTAAAGATTCTGTACCTGTTGGACCTGTCACAAAATGAGAGGACAGTCTGGATCAGACTCATTTCCTCTGTCTAAGATCCCCTGGACAATAACATTACAGGAAGCAGATAGGCTGTCTGGCATTTGAGAAACAACATTAGCCTTGGTCAGACACCCACTGGAGCTCAGCCGATATGTCACAGTCCACAATCACAGTAAGATAAAACGTAACTAGGGTCAAACTGATATACGTAAAACAGTAATGTGATTTAAAATGAGGATAATGTGACTATTATTGAATACACTGATGGTGTAGCGGTAGCCTGCACTCTGCTGACTTTAGTATGGGCAGTGTGGATTCAGCTCTAATGGTTGTACATTACAAAAAGTAAAAATATGAAGCAATATTTTCATGGCTGTCTTAAATTTTGCAGGGTGGAGAATTCGTGAGAAGGAGGGCTGCGCCGCTGTGGGTCACAACTGACTTGAATCATGGACCATCAAAGCAGTTCTTTTTATTCCCTTTTAAATGTGGCACGCTTGATGTTGCCAGTCCATATTTTGACATCCTGAAAATCGGATTTTGGCAAGGGTTCTGAACAAGGCCTTAGTCTTGACATGGTGGAAGCCCACCTGCACAGTGAAGTGAGCACTTGGAGGACATGGCTGCAAGTGTAACATGGGTAGAATTGTTTTTCTTTTGGTATTTTGGTAGATGGCAGCAGGGAGAAAGGGCTGTTTGCACTGTTGTGGGAGTTAACGCATCCAACTTGTTTGCCTGCCAATGAAAGAGACTCCCCTCATTCTCTTTAAATTTAGCCTAAGAGAGGCGCACAAACTTTGAGGAAATAGAAGATTCAGTGGAGTCAAAGTACGTTTCTTAAAGTACTGCAAGCAGAGCTCCACGGCTGGATGATGTAAAGTTGACCAGGTTGATTACAGATCACCGTTGTCAAGTCGGCACTTGGAGAACACCTTCCACCGTGGTCGTTCTCCTCTGCTTGTTCCAGGCGCAAAGATGGGGCGATAGATTTATTTTCACATGTAATTTTACTCATGTACGACTGTCAGGTCAAATTGACAGGAACAAAACAAACAAAAATAACAACTCATATTTTTTTGGAGAAGATTGAAAACGGCCCTCTTTAAATGAATTCCTTGGTAAGGTTATAATAAATGCTTACCGGTGCATTGTGTCATTTCTGAAAACCAATGGTGACACCCGAACGAAAGCTGACCTCAACTATCAAAGTACATGCTGCGGGTTGGAGATAAACCCCTCATGAAACCAGCTGAGCTTTACATTCAGTGCAATTCACAGTGTTTGGCTAAATGTGTCACATTTGTCTTGCTTGTATTTTTCTACAAACAATATGCTGTGTGATCACTACTGAGGCACGTGTGTGCAGGTGCACCTCTAATGGTAGATAAAGCACATCAATAAAAAGACGATAAGGCCGCAGTGACGTAAACAACCGCGACTTACTTTGGTTAATAACACAATAGATACTAAGACAATAGTGCCTGGGTGAGGAGCTGTCAGAGTTAGAGCAATGAGCCGTTTTCGTTGAAGTTGGTGACATTTGGGGACAAAGGGCACAGTGAGGGGTCTGTCCGCCCTCTGGCGCTTGCAGACTCCTCCCCGCCCCCCACCCTGAACACTTTTGTTTCATTGTTTCATTTGCTCTGTCTTCTCTCATTATATCTGCTTCGTCCTCCACCTTGAGAGTTTTGGATTGATGGGAATTAACATTTGGGTCAGATCAGTGTGCCGAGCCCACACTTGAACTCTCACACAGTGCAGTCTGTATTCAAGACCCTGACAGATGATGTTAAAATCAACAAGAGATTGAATGAACAGATACGAAGCTTCATGAGTGAAACTTCCATCGATTGTGTGATATGTTATCCCTCATATGATGCAAAAATGTGCTGCTAATTATGCTGAGTTTCACTTACCTGAATAGTCAAAGTTTCTCTAAATCTTATTCAGTGGCTTCCCTCCAAGCAAGAAACTAGCACGAGTGTCAACATCCTTCTTTAGCTATCAAGTACCACCTGCTATTTGGGGATAATGATTAACTTAGGTGTGTTCTGCAGCAAATAACTCAAATTTCATAGACCTCATTCTAAAAATAAATAAATAAATAAAGATGAATTCATCCGTCACTACTAAAACTAACTACTGTATAGCTGAACATCCGGAATGGGTTAAAGCGACATATCCGATGGTGCATAAAGCCGCTGTGCCTTACTTTAGTTCTACCAGCAGATAGTCTGAAAAGGATAAGCGTAGCCAAGGAGTGAAAAGCTCTACATTCAGAGAGTCAATGAGATGAGGATAACCTCAGGATTAGGGACGACCATTGAGAAAAAGAGTTGAAAGGAGCGGAAAAGCCAAGTGGAGAAAGACATGGGAGGTGGGGACTGCACTCGGGTAAGAAGGACTGATTAGTCTTTTTGATTTGCTGACTGGCTTGAAGGGGGAGCTTCTGTGACTCAACACAGTGCCAATGGACCATCTGCTGGATTTCAAGTATGCATGAATGGTCTGACGTACACATGCGTGCTACTTGACAATTAGAGGAAAAACCTCAAATCATATGGTGACAATACACGTCTGGCAACAGGTTTGAATAGCCCCCCGCCCCATATGAGATTTGTTTGTGAAACAAATGGTCGGCATTTGGCCGGACAGTGTTACATCAGCTGCTGGTGTTTAAAACGGCAACACACGTGCACGCCGCACACACGCATGAGCCCCTGGGATGTTGAACAGCTGAATGAAGATGGTCGCATCAGTTGTCTTGCAGAAAAAGGTTGCCCTAGTGGGCAAAAGTACTGCAAAATACTGAGCTGGTTTCCTAACCCATTTGCTGGGACGCCATGGTCTTTTGAGCAGATGGGGTTACTTTTACCCAGGATTGGGTTAATAATCTTGACCCAGCAGATTGTGTTGAAGTTTGGATTGGGGCAGGTTGGTTGCCATTTTGGAGTTTTAATCTATCATCCATAGAAACGTCGGGTTCTTATGTCAGGAAGGTTATCTGATGTAAAAACCATGCCAAACATCATGCAGGTGACTTGCTGTGGCGACCACTGATAGGTAAAAAAAAAAAGGCTTATTTTTCTTTGATAATGTTGGGAAAATGTGTTTTATTTTTAACCACAACTAAAATGATAAACTGGTGACCCATTTCTTGGTAGTTTTAACTCATCAGTATAGATAGCTTTTACCCTCTGTTGGGTTACATTTTTGACCGAACACACTTGGTCAAATCATCAACCCAATGCACTGAAATAACCCAGCATTGATTTTGCCCATTTTCGATGCAGCAATATGTAAGCTGTTTCACCCTGTTTGGATTACTTTTAACCCAGCAGTTTAAAGAGTTCATGTTAAATGTGTATAAAGTAATGTCACAAGCCGCTTCAATAGGTAAACTTCAAAATTATAAGAATGTCTACTACAAAAGCTGTGTCAAATACTCTGCATTTACAAAGATTATTGGGCGTAGAAAAAAAAGTAGTGTGTTTCCGGTAACATGAAATTTCAGCATAGGGTCGGTCGGTTGGACAAAGTTTTTTTTTTTAATCTTTTTTTTCCCCACATCAAAAATTTAAACAAAATAACCATAAAACATAAAACAAGAAGACATTGAACCCGCCGCTCCGCGGCCGGCGCCGCCGCCACCTATTTAGTTTTCTCCCCGCTCCGGACTCGGAGGGCCGGGGCGCGCCGCCGCCTCCGCCGCCATCCTCCGCCCTCGGTTTTTACTCGGCTCGTGGTGTTCATCAAATAGTTCACTGAATTTTTTCGATACATCCATGGATGCTATTTTCTTAACATTACGGAGCGAGCATGCGACTGCAACACAGAAAACGCGGTTTAAACTGTCATCGGAGATCGCGGCCGCCGCCATGTTTCAATGTTGTTGACAGACGACAGGGCAAACGACGCATGCGCTCAACGTGAATATCGCGAGAGTTTGCACCGATGTAAACCCTCTACACAAAAATGTAGAGGGTTTGAAAAAAAATGCCGACCGTAAAGTTTTTTTTCGACGTTGAAATTCTCGGTTGGTCGGGTTACTGGAAACACACTACTTTTTTTTGTACGCCTTATGCGGAGTTTTCTTGCTTACTTTATTAAGCTTTAGGAAAGGGGCATAAATATACAGTTTATGCATTGAGTATATCATTACAATTATTAGGGATGCGCAAGACCACTTTTTTTTTTTTCAGTCTGACACCAGGATGTGTTTTCACTCTTAAGTACTCACCGATACTGAGTACCAATACCACGAATAGTTTTGATACACAATCATTCAGTTAACACAGTGACACGCAATTGATAACAAAGACCTTTCTGTCCTCCTTTTTGACACACATGATGATTTTCCGGCACACATGATGATTTTCCAAAGTGTCAAACAGCTACAGTGCAGTGCCAATTATTGGCAAGGAGGAATTACTCCATATCAGATGGGATTTTTTTGTTTTTTTTGTTATTGACAGCCATCGCGAAACCTGAAACTGTTACCTGGTTTCAATATCTGCCCATCTAAAAACTATATTCGGTGTGCGTGTGTATGTATGTATATATATATACATTATTTTTATATATATATAGATAGATAGATAGATAGATAGATAGATAGATAGATAGATAGATAGATAGATAGATAGATAGATAGATAGATAGATAGATAGATAGATAGATAGATAGATAGATAGATAGATAGATAGA